>LVTN01000670.1:119386-137385 GCA_001649415.1 Musa itinerans | reverse complement strand
ATATACCGAGCGGTATACCGCTCGGTATACAGTATCGTACCATATCGAGCGAATGTCGAAACTCCGGTACAGTATGATATTTTAATCATTGCAAGATAGAACAAGATTTTTCATGGAAAGACTTAATAAAAGTTGCTTTGGAAAAGAGCCTAATGAGCTAAAACTATTATGGCTGTGTTTGGGAATACATTTTTATTTTTAATGTGCAATTAAAGAAAGAGCTTGAATGAATGTGTAGTTGTGGAATGCTTTGAGTACTTGATAAACAACATATAAAAATTATATATTAAATGTGAATTGACATAGGTTTTGTTTGGTAAAATTGTATTTTAAAAGCCCATCAAATTTTTTATGGCAAATTGACCCTTCTAATATTTTTAATATTTATTCAAAAGTGAATACATATTTTTTTTATTTAAATTAAAAATAAATAAATAAATAAATAAATAAAATCTTATAAAAATTTCATATGGCCCAAATATATAATAAATAAAAATATAATAGTATAAATAAATATAAAATAATCTTTAAAAATAAATAAATAAAATTTGACTTATAAAAAACATAAATCATATTGGTTTCTCATTAAATCATTTTGGCAATCTTGTAATTTTAGATAAAGTCATAGGACATTTTCAGAATTTAAAAAATTATATTACACCCTACAAATGTTGAATTGCTGATGCTATCCTAAGATAGCTTTAAAATTTTGAGCATTTCCAATGTAGCATCCAGGACAGATGCGATTTGGAAAGAATTTATTAAATACCAATTCACATTTAAAGTATTCATTGAGCCCTCAATGCACATTTCAAATATGTTCCCAAACGCATCCTATATAAACTAAACTTATCTATAATTTGTCTTTATTTTTTCCCTTTAAAGAGTATTGTGAGTGAATCACTAACAAGTCCTTTTTATTAAATAAAATACATCTTTGGAAAAAATTAAAAAATATTTTTGATTTTTTTATAAATGAAATTTTTTTTCTTGGACACTTGGCATTAGTCATCTTTTCTATTTTTATGTCTTCATCCTGCATTGTGCAAGTAATCAAAGATTTGCCAATACAGTCTAAGTAGAGTTAGTGTAGAAGGCTTTACTCTTGTGAGTGAAGAGGAGGTTTCACATCTTGAACTCCAGTCATCATGTTGCAAAGCAGCAATTTATCATGTTGCCAAGGCTTGCCTCTTAAATAATAAATTATCCAAAATGTTTTCAAGAGTAAAAAATCTTATCTACTGTCTAAATGGAAAATGCCTTTGTGTAGATCTTGTGAAGAAAGGAGATTCTTCTGTATAGCCTCTGTGTAGATCTCATGACTAACTACAAAAATGAGATCAACAACTCTACAGCTCAAGTTTGTGATATGGGTTCAATTAACAAGTTATTATGTTTGCAAGCATTGGACCATTGCCTTTATAGAGATGGAGTCCTTGCTTTGCAACATCATATGCTTGATTCAAGTGCCTCTTTACTAGAGATGGGTCCTCTTTAACATCAAATGTTCATCATATCCTCCTAATAAGCTCCATTCAGACACCTGGTTAGTTTGTGTAGCACAAGTCATTAATGTTTTATTAGAAACATTTTTGTACAAGCATTTACTTCAACTTAATTTGGATGTGGATTCCATGTTTATCAAAATTGCATTATGAACATAACATTATAATGTCATCTTATATATTTAGTTTTCTGTTTAAAACAGGAAAACGACACTGGGATGGGCATCAAAGACAACATATGGCCATTGTTTTCAATAACCATAGTAAGTAACATTTTGTTTTCAAATGGTCATTTGTGTGGTCATGCTGTAACCTTTTTTTATAATTTTCTTCATCTATCATCATGTTTGCTATCTCCAACTGGTTAGAGGCCCAACAAATGTTTTGGGGTTTTTATTGGAAAGCACACATTCCATAGCTTCTATTCTACTTGTAGAAAATGAATTGAATCTAATAGGTTTAATGAATAAATGAAGTTTAGACAAACCAAAAGAAAATGTCTTTTATTGATAGCATATGTTTAATGAATACTTGAAGTTTAGACAAACCAAAAGAAAAATGGATCTTATTGAATCATATACTCAAATCTAAGTAAATTCCAAAAATATTTAAATAGTAAGCTTATGCCCTTAAGTATAAAATAACTAAACCTGGGCTTGAAGAGTTATTGTGTTACAAGATTGAGTTTCCATGTGGTGTAATAAACCTTAAATATTGTTGAGGAATCCAATATATGACAACTTCCATGCATATTTAGGAAGATGAAAATGTGATAGTTGATCTTTTGATACTAAAAGATAAACAACTCGAAGGGCCTCACTAATGCCATTATAATAAAAAAATTAACATTGGTAGTTCCTTTTCTTGTACATAACATGTCGGAGAAGAAATGTATGTAGCAAACTTTGAAGTATTGATCCATTATCTCTATTTTTGGATACCAAGGATTAAAATCTTTATCAGTATCAATATCAGTCAGTGGTCTCAGACCAGCATGATGCCGATATACCTAATGTATTTGAGTGTCGGTATGGTTTGGTATTGGCAGTTACTAGTGGAGACGCCTACAGCCTTAAGAGTAGAGAGATAAAACTACACTTATGGTGGAGGGAGGTCTGGTTGTTGGCCGACTGGGTTGTGGACTAGGTGATGATGCTTGAGTGTGAGGGCCTTACAGGTTGTGGTGGAGGGAAGGAGGTTGTCAACTAAGGAGAAGACATGGCCAAGGTGGCGACACCCAAGGGCGAACCCTTCGCTAGTCAAGAAAGTGATGTGGACGAGGCAGCTGCAATTAAAGACGAGTATTTTAATTCTCAAGGTAATGCCATGGACGATGGGTAGTGATAAAAATGGCGCTTCAGAGGAAGCTCGGGTTTATTTTTATAGTGGGCAGTAGGCTTACTACTTTACACAACTCGGTGCTGGTTGTTGAGTGGTTTTTTTGTATCAAGTCATATTACATGAACATGCTTGGTTCAGGCTTGGATTGGTAAATATAATACTGATCTCATGGACAAAACTAGAATCTTTGCTAGTCATGGTATTGTTTGGTACCAGTTGAACCAATTAATACTGATCACAGATCCAATAAATCCCTATGAAACCTTGTTATTAGTTTTTTGCACTTGATACGAATGAATATATTTTTAAAAACTTAAGATAGACTATATGTCAAGAACATCTGTATAGAACTTTTAAAAGCACATGAAATTTGTACATGATACATGCATTACAAATCTATAGTTCTAAAACTTGTATATGCGCGTACTTAAAAGGTTCTATGGCTACCAGTATTAAAAGGTTTGTTATGCTAGATTGGAGGTGGGTCAAGGTGTGTAAAGTATGTTGGTTGGTTATCTATATTATATTGATGAAGAATCCATTGATAATATTGTCATGACAGTTAATACTGAACGTGAAATAGGCTTTAAATAGTTACCATTAAAGGAAACATATGTAATAAGTTGGTTGTTTAAGTGTTTAAATTGAAAGTATACAAAAAACAATAAAGTATTCCTATACCTCACTAATTGAATGAGTTGTACTTGAGAAATCTAGTTATAACTTAGTTCAGACATTGTGAATGTCAACCAAGTTATCATCATCCGTTGGTAGGTAGTACTGGTATTGGTAGGCATGGTTGAGGTAGTAATTGATGACATAAGACAAATGATATGATATCTATTAATGTTTCAAAGTTTAAAAACAATGAAAATTTCACATGTCATATGAAGTTCTTCGAACATCTGAGTGTTCTATCACTGGTCATTTATATGGAGGAAGGACTTGGATATCTTCATATTAGTGAATCCCAAATGGAACTCTACCCTAGCAGTGCATATAAGGTTGTACACCTGGTCCATGTGCCATCTTTTTTCGTGTCATTCTAATGTAGGATATGCATAATGGTTCTACAACCACAATGATTTTGGAGGATAGATTGTGCTTCTCTAAGGTCTTCTCATCAGATAATCTAGCAAAAAGGGATGGATCTCTACCCTAGCAGTGCATATAAGGTGGTACACCTAGTCCATGTGCAACCTCTTTTAAAGTGTCATCCTAATGCAGGATATGCATTATGGTTCTGTGACCACAATAAATTCAGAGGATAGATTGTGCTTCCATAAGGTTTTCCCATCAGATAATCTAGCAAAATGGTAAATGTATCCTTCATTCTGACACCTAGTTGTGGGAGCGTCCCCCATGGCAATTTCAGGATGCATTCACCCAATATTGATGATTATCAACAAAATGTTGATGCTTAGTACCTTCACCACTGGGACTGTGGGATGTCATTAATATTCATCATTATGTCTTTATAATGGGTCGTTCATGGTGTTCAAAAAACACACAAAGATGTGTCCATTAGTTGTTCACTTGCCTCGAAATTAGTGTCAGGATTAGACAAAGCTTAGAGTATGTAGATCTGTTGTGGAAGATGATCCTTTTGTGGAAATTTATGATACCCATCTTGATTTGGTCAGACCAGTTGTCACATAAAGATTCCGTTGCTTCTTGAAAGACTTGATTAAGTTGTGGGTGCTTATGACCTCGCAAAATAATTTTAGCCTCTGCATATGGAGGTTGTGCCTCTTGACCGTGCCGAATGGTGGAACCATGGATCAGTAATAAGTAACCTGAGCATTATGTGAAGGGGTGTGGTTGAAGTAATATATTGTTGACTCCAACACCACTTGATCTAGTTCTTCAGTGGGAGTGCTCAAGGTCAAGGATTTTGAGAAGGTTGTATGTGAAGTATCATGCTTATATTGAATTTTAGTATCCTATAAAGGTGCTAGGATACATAATATATCCTTTCAGTTGTACAGTATGTAATATATCCTTTCAGTTGTACAGTATGCAATATATCCTTTCAGTTGTACAGTATGTTACTGCTGCATATCAACTATGCTTGTGGATTAGAAGAGTTGATATGCTCTTCTACATGGATGCATCTTCTTGTTCATGATTTT
Source organism: Musa itinerans (assembly GCA_001649415.1). Lineage (NCBI taxonomy): Eukaryota > Viridiplantae > Streptophyta > Magnoliopsida > Zingiberales > Musaceae > Musa > Musa itinerans. Next base: position 132,407 of record LVTN01000670.1, on the reverse strand, counting down.
TTGAATAAACTAGGGAATTAAGTTTTGTCATTTAAATCGCTATATTTAAGAATAAATTTAGAATTTTATTTTTCATGTTTATTTGATTTTTCACTTGATAAAGAAAAAACTCAAGAAAGGACATAAATATTGGTAGTTTTTCTTAGTGACTGTTGTAAATTTCAAAAATGGAACTCGCTCAGATCAAATCCTAATGCTAGAAATTGTCTTCTTCAGAAAGTGTCAAGAAAATGGAGAAGTCTGCTGAAAACCTATGGGATGATCTTGTTCTCAATCCACACAATTGGTTGGATAATCGGCTGGCTAAGCAGAAAGGATCGGTGCCTACTTTTTCAATCATATTATGCCATTTAGCACTCTTTCGAAGAAATTTGTCATAACTAATAATTTACTCGTCCTGCTACGCAGTTGCACCCCAACTTCCCAGATTTTAAGCACAATGAGACTCAGAAAGCATTATGGCTTAATGATGCGCCAAGTTGGGTGTCAGCAAAACTGGATGGTTTAGTGTTTAGAACTACCAGGAAGGGTGAAAAATCAGACGGAGAATTGCCCGCTCAACAAAAAGGTAATGGTATATGTGAATTCTTTTACATCTTGATTCTCATCCTTGATTTTTTCTTCCTTTTTGTGCATGCTTTCTTTAAATAGGTAAATATATTCAAAACTCTGGTAAAGCTAAACAAGAAACTGGTGGGTATAGCTATTAACTTTTGGTTGGCTAGTGAAATTTTCGACACACTGTTGCATAGATCTCTTCTTAATAGTCCTTTTCCACATGCTAATGATATTTAATAATTTATATATATATATTTTAATAATGTTTCAGTACATGGACTTTGTCTACATTTTTCAACTGACATCTAGCATAATTTTGTTTGGATAAGCAATGCTTTTTTTTTTTTTTGATTTTGACTTCCTTGATTCTGATTTATGTTTTATGCCTGAGGTCCTGAAAAAAATGTATCTTTTAGTAATAGTGGCCTGATCATTGATAAACATTGTTTTATCCAACTGCATGAACCAATTTAGCTTATTATTAGAAGTGAACATAATATCAACCACCTCTAATGTCTCAAGTCGTCACCATTTTGGATCATTTGCATGAATCTATCTTCACCACTGAGCTTTGAATAAGTGTATTATCCCTATTTAAATCAATAGTAGTTAAATCTCTTTTTATTGTTTTCCAAAATCTCTTTCTAAGTGTATTATCCCTATTAAGTGTATTATCTTCACCACTGGGCTTTCTTTTACCTTTCTTCTTCTACTAATTTAACTAATGTAGCTCCTTTAATAATTTCGTATGTAAATTTCTGTTGAACATGTTTATACCATTTTAATTTTTTTGTTTTATTCTTTATTGGAGCTTCATCAAATTGTTTGTAGTGAAAACATGGCAGTCTATCTTTTTCATGAATTCCACACAACCTCCTAACATTCTCATCTTGGCTTTACGTTGTAGATTTTTTTTTGAACATGTCCATGTCATTTTAAATTAAAATTTCTTATGTTATTCACTATTCTACATTAATTTTTTTGCAAATGAAAACATTTTTATTCTATATTTTTCTAGTAACCACACATTTTTATTTCTAGAATATTATCTCGACTACACTAACCTTTCATGAGTGTTGTTTCCAATGATATCTAACATGATGGTTCATAAAGCATACAACTATCTTGTAATTCGAAGGAACAAATGATGATCACACAAATCGCCCAACAGCTCTCCCTGCTTTAACTATACAATTTTTATTATTATCAAAGTGTCATCATCAATCTTATTCTTGGAGAATAATAGATCTAAGATTTTTAAAATTTTTGCTTACAAAAACTCCATAACCGTCAATGCTAATTACAACCTTAATTTATCTCCTAGCAATTCTCAAATTGTATTTCTATGTTTGGTCTTAGTGTTAATTAACTCAATGCTTCTAATTTCTAACCTCTGTCTCCATTGAAGATAGAATTTCTCTATATGGTAAGAGAATTACTTCATCGATTCATAATGCAAAATTAAGATAATGTGATTACATGTGACTTATCGTTGCATCGTTTCATGTATTCTCATTGCATGTGTGCATAGGAGTTAAAAAGGACTGGAAACACACGTTTGATGGAATCATGTTTTGTTATGAAACATTTGCTCTTTTGAAGATTTTAATGTTAGAGAAAAATGTTTGGCTAACTCTTTTCTTTGTAAGACATCATAATATGCACCTATTCTATGAGAATTCTTTTTGTAAATATTTTTTTTCTATTTCTATGATTGCATAACTATGAAAGTGATAGTTACCACATAGGAGTTGTGATTAATAGTTATTGAGGTTGGTTTCATCCCTTTGGGTGTCCCAACTCCTGGGACATTGCTGCAGTTTGTGAGTAGATAGGGTTCAAATCTCTAAACTATTTCCTTAAACAAGGAATCTTGTCATTGTTGTGCTCTATAATGGGCAATATCATCTGTCAGATGAATGATCACTGAATTGCCTTTAGTAGTTTCTATCTCTTTTGGATCTCAAATACACCTTAAAGTTGTTTTTATCTTTGATTGACACTTATCTCTGATTGTTGATGATTCCCATGGGTATTGTAAACATGATTTAGACCTTAAAATTGCATGATCTTGCAACCTATATCCAGCTTGGAGTTAGCCTAGTTACTGAACCTGATTGTTGATGGGCTTAGGGTGTAAAAATTGGTTGACCCATATGTGTTGGCTCGAGTTTTCTGAGTTCCCTCAATAGTGCTATGGGGTCTAGCCTTATAACCCTTTTAGTTCTATATCCCTTTTATAGAGAGCCCTTTTTGCTAACCCTAATGGATCTTACCCTATTAGGTATTGGATCACCATCCAATTACCCTAGTATATTGGATACTGAATCTCCATCCAATAATTCATAGCTTAATGGAAATTGGATCTCTATCCAATTATCCACTCTAAACTTTTATTGGGTCTCACTTAACGGATTCAGTAAAACAGGGTCTTATTGGATCACATATTCAATCCTTTATTCATCGCGTCATTCACCATATATGTGTGATCCTTTAGGCCCAAAACCGAGCTGGACGTGAGTTGCACCTGTCAGAACCCCTTATGACTCAAAACTCCTTTTGATTCAGTGAGAGCATACGCTATATCAGGCCTGGTACATAGCATAGCATACATGATCGATTTTATCGCAGAGGCATTGGGTATTCTATCCATGTGTGTCCTTTCTTTAGAAGTCTTTTGGAACATATTCCTAGAAAGTGATATTCCATATCTTATTGGTATGAGACCTTTCTTGGAATTTTGCATGTCCAATTTTTTGATAATTGTGTCTATATACCTGGATTGGGACAAGTCAAGCATTAACTTGGATTTATCTCTATGGATCCGAATCCCTAAAATGTAGGATGCTTCTCTTAAGTTTTTCATAGAAAAGTGTCTAGATAACCAAGTCTTAACTGTGGAGAGCATTCCTACATCATTCCCAATGATTAAGATGTCATTCACATATAGCACCAAGAAGGTGATGGCGTTCCCACTTACCTTCCTATACACACAAAGCTCATCTTCGTTCTCAACGAAGTTATAAGATTTGATTACCTTATTAAATTTTATGTTTTAACTTCGGGAAGCTTCCTTTAGTTCATAGATGGATTTAAGCAATTTACATACTTTATCTTGACTTTCTTTAGACACGAATCCCTCAGGCTGTATCATATACACCTCCTCCTCGAGGTTGCCATGGAGGAACGTGGTTTTTGCGTCCATATTGCAGATCTCATAATTATGGTGTGCTGTAATGACCAACAGAATTCGGATGGATTTCAGCATGGTTATGAGTGAGAAGGTTTCGTCATAGTCAAAACCTTGACTTTGATGATACCCTTTTGCTACTAGCCTAGTCTTATAGGTCTTTATCTTTCCATCTACTCCGATCTTCTTGAAGATCCACTTGCAACCAATGGGTACAACACTCTCAAGTGTATCAACTAGGTTCTAAACCATGTTGGAGTACATGGAATCCATCTCGAAACTTATGGCCTCTGGTCACGTCTTGGAGTCTATACTCGTAATAGCCTCCTCGTAGGTCTAAGGATCAACATCCTCAATGTCCTCTCCTCTGATATGTCCCACATATCTCTCAGGAGGGTGGGGTATTCTATCGGACCTATACAAAGTTGGAACTTGTGTGCTAGGTACCTGAATAGACTCGGCCTACAGAATGGTGCTCGAGTTAGGTTCTCCAACCTCGCTCAACTCTATCACGGTCTCACTGTTTTTATTAAGAATGTGTTCCTTCTCAAGTAATACTATCCTTCTAGCAACAAAGACCTTTTGGTCCTCGAGGTGATATAAATAATATCCACAAGTTTCCTTGGGGTATCTCATGGACTTGCACCATTCTATCCTTGATTCTAACTTGTCGGGGTTGTGTCTCCTAACGTAGGCAGGGCAACTCTAAATCTTAACAACATTAAGATCGAGTTTCTTCCCTTTTTATATCTCATATGATATAGACACTACCGATTTAGTTGGAACTCTGTTTAGACGGTAAGCTGCGGACTCTAGGGCGTATCCCCAGAATGAGACAAGTAGGTCGGTGAAACTCATCATTGGCTGCACCATGTCTAATAGCGTGCAATTCTTCCTTTTCGATATACCATTGAGCTGAGGTATATAAAGAGGGGTCCATTGAGACAAGATCCTATAGTCTTTAAAGAATTGGGTGAACTCTGTACTCAAGTACTCACCTCCTCGATTTGATCGAAGAGTTTTGATACTCTTTCCAGTTTGGTTTTCTATCTCATTCTTATATTCCCTAAATTTCTCGAAGGCCTCGGACTTGTATTTCATCAAGTACACATGTCTATACTTAGAGAAGTCATCAGTGAATGTAATGAAGTAAGAATAACCGCCTATAGCCTGAGTTGACATGGGACCACACACATCACTGTGTATGAGTTGCAACAACTCAATGACTCTCTCTCCAATTCTATTGAATGAAGAGTTGGTCAATTTCTCTTGAAGACAAGACTTGTAGGTTACATATGATTCGTAATCAAATGAATCTAAGTATCTATCCTTTAGTAACCTATAGATTTTTCTTTCATAGATATGACCCAGCCTACAATGTCATAGGTATGCATTGTTTATCTCATCTCGCTTCATGACATATGAAGCATCATCTAATATGAATAAACCATTATTTAATATTTATTTATCGATGTTCTCATAATCTAGGATCAATAAACAATCATTGTTTTCAAAAACTAATCTATATTCATTATTTGTCAAACCTAAAATGGAAATAATATTTTTGATAATTAAAGGAACAAAATAACAAACATCTAATGCTAAAAGAGCTCTACCAGGCAACTGTAGGGTGACCTTCTTAACGACAACCTTTGCGCCATTCTCCATCCTAAGGTCTATCTCGCCTCTCGTTAATCTCCTAAGCCTTGCCAGAACTTGCAATGAATTGCAGATATGAGATGCATTGTCGGTATCTAATACCCATGCACTATTATAATTTTTTAACAAATGGAGATCAATCATGAATGTACCTGAAGCTTTTTCAAGCTTTTGTTTCGCTTTTTCTGTAAGGTACTTTTTGTAGTTCCTCTTCCAGTGCTCGCCTTTGTCATAGTGGAAGCACTGGCCTTTGTCCTTTGTTGGGTCCTTCTTTGCAACCTTTGCTTTGCCCGGTTTGCCCTTGCCCTTGCCCTTGCCCTTCTGTAGGGATTTTTCTGCATTCCTTTTCTTTTTGGTCTCACCAGGATAGAGAACTGACTTTTCTTTCTTGATGGTGCTCTCAGTCTCCCTCATTATATTAAGGAGCTCAGGGAGTCACCTCAAGCTTGTGTATGTTGAAATTTATAATGAACTGTGAAAAGGAATCTGGGAGGGATTGAAGTACAAGATCCACACACAAGTTATTCTCTAGGACCATTCCTAGACCCGTGGGCTTTTCTACCCACTCAATCATCTTAAGGACATGGTTTTGAACAGATGTCCCCTTAGTTATCCTAGTGCGGAAGAGACTCTTGGATATATTATATCGCTGAGTCCTTCCTTGTTCCTTAAACAATTTGCGGAGATGTAGGAGAATGGATCTAACATCCATCTTTTTATGCTGCCTCTGTACCTTGGGAGTCATGGAGTCCAACATGTAACATTGAGCAAGAGTGGAGTCATCTATGTACTTCACATAGCGAGCGATCTTATCCTCACTTTCCACTTCCTCGGGCGTGGGTATTAATCTGTCAAGGACATATGCGATTTTCTTCGTCGTGAGAACAATTCTTAGGTTACGGAGCTAATCCGTGTAGTTTGGACCAGTGAGGCGGTTGACATCAAGTATGCCACGTAAGGGATTTGAAAACGACATTTTCTAAAAAATAAAGATGTAGCTGAAAAGTAAATAACATACAGATTTTGGATTTTGCAAAACAATTAAAATATGATCTTTTATCTTAATCTACTCCTATTTTCTCGTGAAACACACAACTCCCTCCTGTATGTGAATCGGAAATCCCCAACGAATTTCTAGTGGGGATTGGGATCCAATCGACATCTTAGTATATGACATTGAGAGACTTGACCAATCACACTAAGCTCAAATGGTAGGCAACTCTTGCTAATCATAACTTGTGATTTCCGTCATGTTCGGCTTCCGAACCATCATGGTCTCTAGGGACTCAACCAATTCAGCCTACGTCGAAAAATGATTTCTGCCTATAATGTTGAAAGGACACGTGGGTCAATATTATTTTAGAGGGGTTTTTCTAATTCAATTCGGTCTCGTGGTTAAATGTTATGTGTCACACATATATTTAATATATATTTACATCTCATGCAAATATATATATATATATATATCTATATATCTAGTAGGTGTAGAAATATATATCATATATATGCACACACATCCACACCAGAGCCTAAGTGATCAGAACTGAGCTAAAGGCTTGATTCGTGATTATCCGTGTGTCTCGACGCATCTCTATGCTCGGTGATTATCCGTCTCGTCCTCATCGGTCCTACCGGCACTTCGGTGTATCTCCATGCTCGACGATCATTCGCCTCGTCTTCTTGGGTCTTGTTAGTATCTCCAAGCATTCGTTGTGCCTTCGCGTGAAATTACAACTTAATTACAAGCACGTAGGCCCACAAATACACATCACATAATGAGAAGCTTTGATCTCAATCAAGAAAGTACAACATTGAGAGAGATAGAATTACATGTCGGATACATGAGGGGGAGAGGGAGGTTCGTAGGCCCCAATAATAATAATCATAAATACATCATCACATATGGCCCATGATCATCTGTCTACGTCATACATCATATGTACACAAAGGTATAGGACTACTAGGTAATAATTAATTAAACTATTTAATTAATTAAACTTTGATTAACTTTTAATCCAATTAGGAAACTCTATAGTATCTGTACTACCGAGTATCCTATACGGCCAGGAAATCTTGGCCGCGCGGGTTGCTTGGGCGACCAGGAAACCCTAGCCGCCAAGGGCCCCCTTGCAGCCAAGAATCCCTGGCTATAGGGGTTCTGCTTGGCCATGCAACCTTTAGCAAGGTCGAGAGCATTAAGTTCTACTCTTGGCCAAGGTTGCAAGTAGCCTTCTGCCAACACTGTAGGGCTGCAACAGTTGTTGCCCTTTTCCCAGTTTTCTGTCAACTGTTTTGATGATAAATCAGTGGTCGACATGACCTTTTAAATGCCAAAACTGATGCAGTTCAAATCTATGATCGGTATCAAACGTAACAACTTTACGTAAAAATTGATTTTACGCGATTCAACACAACACACGCAGTTAATAACCAATCGTCGCACGAATAACCTGGCTCTGATACCACTGTTGGGAAACCTGGGAGAACATCACATGCGCAACGGAAAAATAGAACATAAATAGGTTTCCCAAAAACAGATGTATATTGAATCGCATTCGACGATTGAGAGTGAAAAACTCGTGAAATCGAAAACTGTATAAGATTCGTGAGATGCTCTCACCTAAGGGAACTCGTATCTCCCTTATCTGTAGATCTTTGTTCATGGATGAAGTAGATCTCGCGTTCTCCTCTCGCAACACACGGCGGATGAGGCGACGATGCACCTCCTCTCGTGACGCGTTCTTTCCTCACTTTCGCGCACCACCACCACGCAGCAGGGGCAGTCCTTCTTGCTGCCTTCTCTCACCAGAGAGGGGGTAGTCGGTTGAGGAAGAAGCAGGGCGAGAAGTCTTGGAGGTGGCGGCTATTGGGTCCAGCCTTATAACCCTTTTAGTCCCGTATCCCTTTTATAGAGAGCCCTCTTTGCTAACTCTAATGGATCCTGCCCTATTGGGTATTGGATTTTCATCTAATTGCCCTAGTATATTAGATATTGGATCTGCATCTAATTATCCCTAGCTTAATGGAAATTGGATCTTTATCCAATTATCCACTCTAAGCTCTTATTGAGTTTCACTCAATGGATCCAATAAAACAGGAGCTTATTGGATATCATATATTCAATCCTTTATTCCTCGCATCATCCACCATATGTGTGTGACCCTCTAGGCCCAATACCGAGCTGGTCGTGAGTTGCACCTGTCAGAACTCCTTTTGATTTAGTGAATTATCATCCCATAATAATTCGCTCAACTCATCGACTATGGATGTACTAAGCTACTATGTCATAGTCCCCAGACGGTACAAGGGGATCTAATCCATTGGATCCGTCTGCTCTTTGTTACCGTGTATCTATAGTGTTTCATTCATATAATATCCCAAAGATCATAACCTGACATGGTGTTGTCAGGCCCCTACGGAATCTACTCGAGCCTCGCTTTAATCGGATTCTCTTGGAGAACTCCTTTCAATCCGAATGACCCTGGCTAGGGATTTGCCTAAGCGAGAACACACGGGACATTCCTTTCAGCGGATGATCTTTTATCGACACTTAATTGCCCTTGTAAGGTTGGCTACTACTTCCGATGACCGGTCGTGTTAGATCTGGAACTTCTAGACCTTTAAGTCTGATATCAAAGAGTGGAGTACTCATACAAGGCATCCTTGGTGTCTCAAGTCTAAGGATCAAACGCACAATTGGGATCACGAAACCATTGTCTGACGATAAGGTATTATTAACCATCCAGCATTCCATGAGCGGATCATTCAGTGAACTCATTCTCCAATGAGCACTTGTATTATATCCTTAGTGTCCTTACACAAGTAGCTATGAGACTAACTACATCCATCATAAGGATGGGTATATAACACATTGGTCTATTCGGTTATTTCGATGTCCTCGAGTAACTTATGATGGGGAATATTTAAGGTTTGTGTTTATAGACGAATTAGTCTCATTATTATGATCTAATCATGATCCAATTCTCATTGCATAGATCTAAGGATATCACAATATATTTATCACAGTAATTTAAAAAGGCGCTCAGGCACTTGCCTAGGCGCTCGGGCGAGGCGAGGCGAGGCCCGAGCGCCTCGCTAAACTTCTAGGCGGCGCGCTTCAAAGAGGCGCCGCCTGGGTGCTCGCCCGAGCCCAGGCGTTGGGCGCTTTGGGCGAGCGCCTGGGTTAAACCAGACGACCGAACTAGGATTTTAGGTCTGGTTCGGTCTCCGGTGGTTAGTTGGTTCAATCGAACCAACTAAAATCGATATCTGCTGTCGCTGCCCAACCCTAACCCTGCTCGTTGCCGCTGCTGCTCTCGCTCCCGCTGTTCGCCACTGCCGCTGTCGCTGCTCGCAACCGCTGTCGCCGCTCCCCCTGCTCGTCGCTCCTGCTCCCGCTCCCGCTCCCGCTCCCGCTGCTCGCCGCTGCCACTGTCGTCGCTCGCCGCTCTCGCTCCCGCTGCCTCCTTACACTCCCGCTGCCACTGCCTCCTTACACTCTCGTTGCCGCTGCCTCCTTACACTCTCGCTGCCGCTACCTCCTTATATTCCCGCTCTCGCTGTCGTTGCCTCCTTACACCCGCTGCTGCTGCCTCCTTACGCTCCCGCTCCTGCTCCCACTACCGTTGCCGCTTCCTATTTTCTCAGTCAGCACCCCCTTACACTCCTTTTCCTTCTTCTCCTTGTCTATACTGTTAATAGTATACAATATACTGTTAACAGTATACTAATAATAGTATTTGTATTTATTAGATTAATAATATATTATTTTGATTTTAATACTATTAATTTTTTTAATTTAATAGCATATTTTTATTTAAAATTTTAAATAATTATATTTATTAATTATATTATATATTTTTATATTTTAGTGCCTCGCTTCGCTCGGGCGAGCGCCTCGGGCGTTTTTGGACCTTAGCGTCTTTTGGCACCTAGCACTTTTTAAATCACTGATTTATCATCCAATATAGAGTGCGAAAATGTAATAACCAAAAAGACTATGCAGCATGTCACACATGTTATTACTCACGTGATTGGTTTGTAGGGCACCTGTAACTAGCACTCCCTTTTCTTGTTCTCTCCTTTCCTCCCATTCATCTCCTTTGGTACTCTTCTTCCTCCTGTTCTCACTCTCTCTCTCTTCCACTGTTTTATGTCTCCTGTTCTCTCCTCTCTATTTCCTTCTCTTGTTCTCTCCTCTCTGCTCCTTTCCTGTTTTCTCCTCTCTCCACTTGTGTTGTGTTGTGAGGCTCTTTGTTTACTCTCAAAATTTGTTTCTTCTTTTTTCCTCTATATTGTCTTCTATTTATGTCCATATAGACTGCAACATGTTGGGTAACGCACCTAAAGAACCGAAGTAAGATATCTAGTGTCATTTAGCTTAATTCTTGTTCTTTAGCATTGTTTGCGACTTGCAATTTGGTAACAGAAAATCTTACTTGAGGGGTGAGTGGTGTGAGCTCATGATAAAACCATAACACTGGGAGAATGAGACCAGAAGATGGTGTTAACAAGGGCTCGACAAGGGACAGACACAAAAAGAGTGGCTCCTCAGTTGATTTGTCCCGTTTTGTCAACTTTATCCATCCTACATTCCACGCAACCAGTTGGTCTTGCATTGCATGACGTGTTTGATTGTCTTCTAGACAATGATGATGATCATGATGGTGAAGTGGTAATTAGCATGTCTGTAAATTATCCCCAATATGTAGTAGTACCGTGCCAAGGACGGTGGAGTAGTGCATGAGAAACTCCTAAAGAAAACAACATTTCTTTCCCTTTCTTGGTGATGCATTGCTGTTCCTTTTTTTTTAATTAGTCCCATTCCTTCAAAATTTTGCTCTCAAGGTTGAGATTAATTTTATTTTATTTAATTATATTATTCGGTGGAATGTGATTATGCATGTTCATATGGTATTGGTATAACTCTATTCGTCCTGAATTTAAAGAATGATAACAAGTGCAAGTTCATGGACTTTGTTATTTTATGGGTTTCCTAGACTTTGCATACTAGCAGGTCTTACCAACTGAATGTTTAATTTACTGTCCTCCTTTTTTAGTTCTTTAAGTTACAACTGGTAAAAAGCTTATTTTACTTTATCAAAAGAAAAATTTCACCAAGGGCGTTTTGACAAATCGTCAGGGTGCTGGAATTATGATTGGAAGTTAATGACTTTTTTCTCCAGTTGTGTTTTAAATATATGACAGCTTTTGATGATTGTTGTTGAAAAAATAATTATCACTTATTTATTTCTTATAAGTTTTCCTTAGTTAAACATTTCCTTCGACTTACTATGATAGTATAATTTGGTCTGGAATATATTTTATGCTTTCTTTTAACATTTTTCAATTGCCATTGGCAGAAAATTCATGGAAGAGCCTTGTGGATAATCCAAATGATTGGTGGGACAACCGGGCAAACAAGGTATAACCCTGATATTCAACAGATATTTCAACTAAGATGACATCAATTTATTTGACTGCTTGATATTAGTTATTTGTTCTTTTTTCTTACATATGCAGTTCAATCAGAAATCTCCTGATTTTAAACACAAGAAAACTGGTGAAGCCTTGTGGCTAAGTTCTACTACACCTCAGTGGGTTCTGACGAACTTGCCTCCAGTGAACACAGAAAAAATTTGAAAGGAGAATGGCATCTAAATCACCGGCTACTCTACTTTCTTAATCTTCGCAGGTAATCCTTTTGATTTTGATCTATATATGTAATTTGAAGTTCGTTATTTAATCAACATTATACACCATTTTGCTCATGTGGACATTTTTCTATACTCCTGATGCAGGTTAAAATATCATCCTATGTTGTGGCTCACCATTTCTGATAATTCCTTGGATATCATGAACATGAGACTGAGAGGATTCACTTTGGAGAGGTCTATCGATATCACTCAGATGCCATAAGGCTTTTTTTTAGTTGTATCATTTACAGTGTTTGCTGATAAAACTACTCTGATAAAATTTATTTCTGAGTTTATAAAACTGCTGGATCATAGCATGATTAAACAGTGTTGTTCAGTAGTGCTAATAGGGGTTTGCATGATCAAATGTGTGCTTATTAGCTTTTCATATGGCTGATTTCAGTGATTCCTCCCCAAACAGGAGGAATCCAGAGATCTCCCACTCCATGCATCAGTGTGGTCTGCAATGCATCTTTTTTCTTTTTTTGCTTGCAATTCATTCCTTTGTTCTGGGTTTAATTAGTTTCTGTTCTGACATATATTAAGACTAGGTCCACTTTACGTGTTGTTAAAGGACATTTCAATCTACTCCCGGCATCAAACAGCCAGTTTTGTAAACTGCAACTCAGCTTGTGACGGGTATTAACTTAATAGGTTTGAACCATATATAAGAAATGATGTCTGACTTCAGTTTTGACTTATGGACGGGTCATCTGGGTCATATTTTGCATGTGTTGCTGTCGGTTATCATACAATTTCTTTTAGAATTGTATTCAATTCTAGTGCATGCTGGGACATATATGTTATCATCAAAATCAGCCCAGTCTAGTGCATGTGGCTCACCATTTTTGATAATTTCATGAATATCATGAACACGAGACTGAGAGGATTCATGATAAGACCCTAGGGTTTTATCGTA
>LVTN01000670.1:104650-119223 GCA_001649415.1 Musa itinerans | reverse complement strand
AGGACTTGGACTCTTAATAATAAATAAATATTAAATAAATATCTACCTGACTCTAATTGAACTAAACAGACTCGATAAATATTATTCAAAAGTTTAGAAAATAAAAGGGTCCTAACAATTCCTTCCTCTTCAAATCAGCCTTGTCCTTAAGGTTGAGCAGCATCAAACTCGGGGAGTTTCTCTTTCAGTGCTTCAGTCACAGGGTATCTGTGACGCATCACACCCGTTGATCGAGTAAGTACGGTCTCCACTTCTTGATAGTGTAAGCAATAGATTGGCCTTTTGGTGTTGCAGTCTTTTGAAAAACCCTCTCCATCCGATGGCTAGTGGCAGTTGTGACCTTACTTCCACGTCTTTCCTTTAGGATCACTAGCTTTCCATTAATAAAAAACTTCATGATTAGTTTAGAAAAATTCCACGAAATATTACTCAAGGTTAATAGCCATTCAATTCCGAGCACCACTTCGAAGTCTTCTAAGGGTAGCAAAAAGAAGTCCACAGGCAACTCTTGGCCTTGCAAAGTCAGTTTAATCTTTGAGCATTTGCTATCACAGGTTAAAATCCGTCCACCGACGACCTTTACTTCAAATTTGTTATAGTCTTCAATGTGGTAGGCTAATCGGTCGGCAACCTTACTGGTCATAAAATTGTTAGTGTTACCAGTATCAATCAAAATTGTAACATGTTGATGTTCCAAAGTTCTGCCAACTTTCATAGTTAGCGGGTTAGAGTAGCCGGCTAATGCATGCACTATATGTATGATAGGTCCAACATTGTCATCAGAATCCATACCTTTATGATCGGAGTCTACATTGTTAGCTTTCGGTTCCACCTCAATTGGTTCAATCATTAGAAGTTGCCCTTATTTATATCGGTGCTCCTTACTCCACTTTTCATCACAATGCCAGCACAAACCCTTCGCTGATCTTTCCTTGAGTTTTTCTCGGGTTAGTCTTCGAATGTTAGGGTTTCGACTAGGAATAGATGGGGCGGGTGGCTTGCTGATCATCTGTTTATTGTCACTTTTGTTTTGACGATTTTTCCTGTTGATTTTTTCCTCATGTAAACATGCAAATGATATCGCAGTGATCATAGTGCGGGGTTGACGAGCTTTAATTTCACACCAGATATCTGGATTGTCCTTCGATAAATGTGCCCATAAGTTGTTGTTCAAACCAATCTCTAGCTTGATTTGACAATCATTCAAAACTACTATGATATTCCAATACTATAGAAGTCTGACGAATTTTGACGAGCTGTCCATCAACATTCTCGTATTCAGATGGGCCAAAGCGAACAAGAAGCCCTCTCTTAAACTGCTCCTACGAAGGAACTCCGTGGCAAGTTTCATACCAGTCATACCACTGGATTGCATCTCCGTCTAGCTGGATTGAGGCTATTTCTACCCTGGATTCTTCTAAGGTCCTGTGAAAGTGAAATTTTTTTTCTGCCTTAGAGATCCAACTGGTCGGATCCCCATCTTCCCATCTTGAAAATTCCACCTTCATGCGTTGGTAGCTTGTGTCCTGTTCTTGGTTCCTTTTCCCTATGTCTCCAGATCGGTTTAATGTAAGACTTGAACTTTCATCTTGTTGAAACTTGCTGAAGCTCTCCAATAGACTCTTTTTAAAATCATTAAGGGTTTCTTATAGTTGATTCTCAATTCTGGTTTCCAAGGCTTCTAATTGGGCTTTTACTGAGTAGTCGGTAGCCGTTGCGTAGGACTACAGATTTGTAATCTCCAATTCCTGTTTTTAGTGTTGGGTCAAGGGCATCAATACTGCGGTGACCGGTGGCTATGGCGATTGCGGCAGAACGAGGGGGGGATGGTTGAGCGGCCGAAGATGCAAAGGATGGTGGATACAGCGGTGGTTGCTGGTCGGAGAGCAGTGGCGATGGTGGTCGCTAGCCGGAAGAAGAGGAAGCGGTGGTGGGGCGGCCGGGAACAATGCTCTGTTTCTGCCGTTGTGAGAAGGGAAGGTTGTTGCCGGGGTTGAGAGGCAGCAATGGCGGTGCCGTTGGGAGCAAGGTCATCGAGGGCGAGGAGCAGCAAAGGGTCGTCAAGGCTAGGCGCTGCCAAGGGGTGGTCCGCTGGCCGGGAATAGCGACGATGGCCCTTTCTCGCTCGAGCGGGATAGGGTGCGCGGCTAGAGGGCAGTTGCGGCGCAATGAGGGGGGGTGCTAGCTGGGAAGCAGTGGTGACGGTGATCGCTGGCTGGGGAGAAGCAACGGTGGTGGTCGCTGGCCAGAAGCAGGGGAAGCAAGGGCGAAGTCTCTCTCGAGAAGGATGTAGTTGCGACGGTTCTTGCTCGTTTCGGAAAGGGTGCGCGGTTTGAGGGCGGTTGCGGCGCAATGAGGGGGGATGTTGGCTGGGAAGTAGTGGCGGCGGTGGTCGCTGGCCGGAGAGAAGCGACGATGGCGGTCGCTGGCCAGAAGCAGGGGTTCTCGGTCGTGTCCGTGGCCGTCGGCCTTTTCTTTCGTTCTTTCTTTTTTCCTTTTTTTTTTTTGGGATAATGATAACTGCAGCGAGAACACCGAGGATCACTGCTATGATACCAACTGATAAGACCCTAGGGTTTTATCATAGAAGAAAGAAGGAAAAATGGATGATCACTTCGAGGGGATAAGCCTCCTGGGGTTAGTCTAAAGACTGAATAATACTTCATTGTCTGTCGAAAAGAAACGGTTATATCATTATTTATAGAGTTCCATCAAGACTTGAAATCTTAATAATAAATAAATATTATATAAATCTCTATCCGACTCTAATTGAACTGAACTAAACAGACTCAATAAACATTATTCAAAAGCTCAGATAATAAAAGGATCCTAATAATTCACTTAGGAGAGGTCTATTATTAAGACTAGGTCCACTTTACATGTTGTTCAAGGACATTTCAATCTACTCCCGGCATCAAACAGCCAGTTTTGTAAGCTGTAACTCGGCTTGTGATGGGTATTAACTTAATAGGTTGAACCATAGATAAGAAATGATGTCTGACTTCAGTTTTGACTTATGGACGGGTCATCTGGGTCATATTTTGCATGTGTTGCTGTCGGTTATCATACAATTTCTTTTTGAATTGTATTCAATTCTAGTGCATGCTGGGACATATATGGTATCGTCAAAATCAGCCCAGTCTAGTGCATGTGGCTCACCATTTCTGAGAATTTCTTGGATATCATGAAACACGAGGCTGACAGGATTCACTTTGGATTGGTCTATGGATATCACTCAGATGCCATAAGGCTTTTTTTTAGTTGCATCATTTACAGTGTTTGCTGATAAAACTACTCTGATAAAATTTATTTCTGAGTTTATAAAACTGCTGGATCATAGCATGATTAAACAGTGTTGTTCAGTAGTGCTAATAGGGGTTTGCATGATCAATTGTGTGCTTATTTGCTTTTCATCTGGCTGATTTCAGTGATTCCTCCCCAAACAGGAGGAATCCAGAGATCTCCCACTCCATGCATCAGTGTGGTCTGCAATGCATCTTTTTTCTTTTTTTGCTTGCAATTCATTCCTTTGTTCTGGGTTTAATTAGTTTCTGTTCTGACATATATTAAGACTAGGTCCACTTTACGTGTTGTTAAAGGACATTTCAATCTACTCCCGGCATCAAACAGCCAGTTTTGTAAGCTGCAACTCGGCTTGTGACGGGTATTAACTTAATAGGTTTGAACCATAAAATAGAAATGATGTCTGACTTAAGTTTTGACTTATGGATTGGTCATCTGGATCATATTTTGGAATATCATGAACACGAGACTGAGAGGATTCATGATAAGACCCTAGGGTTTTATCGTAAAAGAAAGAAGGGAAAATGGATGATCACTTCGAGGGGATCGACGTGCATGTGGCTCACCATTTTTGATAATTTCATGAATATCATGAACACGAGACTGAGAGGATTCATGATAAGACCCTAGGGTTTTATCGTAGAAGAAAGAAGAGAAAATGGATGATCACTTCGAGGGGATCGACCTCCTTGATCACTTCGAGGGGATAGGCCTCCTGGGGTTAGTCAAAAGACTGAATAATATTTCATTGCTTGCCGAAAAGAAACGGTTACATCACTATTTATAGAGTTTCACATAGAGTCCACTAGGACTTGGACTCTTAATAATAAATAAATATTAAATAAATATCTACCTGACTCTAATTGAACTAAACAGACTCGATAAATATTATTCAAAAGTTTAGAAAATAAAAGGGTCCTAACAATTCCTTCCTCTTCAAATCAGCCTTGTCCTTAAGGTTGAGCAGCATCAAACTCGGGGAGTTTCTCTTTCAGTGCTTCAGTCACAGGGTATCTGTGACGCATCACACCCGTTGATCGAGTAAGTACGGTCTCCACTTCTTGATAGTGTAAGCAATAGATTGGCCTTTTGGTGTTGCAGTCTTTTGAAAAACCCTCTCCATCCGATGGCTAGTGGCAGTTGTGACCTTACTTCCACGTCTTTCCTTTAGGATCACTAGCTTTCCATTAATAAAAAACTTCATGATTAGTTTAGAAAAATTCCACGAAATATTACTCAAGGTTAATAGCCATTCAATTCCGAGCACCACTTCGAAGTCTTCTAAGGGTAGCAAAAAGAAGTCCACAGGCAACTCTTGGCCTTGCAAAGTCAGTTTAATCTTTGAGCATTTGCTATCACAGGTTAAAATCCGTCCACCGACGACCTTTACTTCAAATTTGTTATAGTCTTCAATGTGGTAGGCTAATCGGTCGGCAACCTTACTGGTCATAAAATTGTTAGTGTTACCAGTATCAATCAAAATTGTAACATGTTGATGTTCCAAAGTTCTGCCAACTTTCATAGTTAGCGGGTTAGAGTAGCCGGCTAATGCATGCACTATATGTATGATAGGTCCAACATTGTCATCAGAATCCATACCTTTATGATCGGAGTCTACATTGTTAGCTTTCGGTTCCACCTCAATTGGTTCAATCATTAGAAGTTGCCCTTATTTATATCGGTGCTCCTTACTCCACTTTTCATCACAATGCCAGCACAAACCCTTCGCTGATCTTTCCTTGAGTTTTTCTCGGGTTAGTCTTCGAATGTTAGGGTTTCGACTAGGAATAGATGGGGCGGGTGGCTTGCTGATCATCTGTTTATTGTCACTTTTGTTTTGACGATTTTTCCTGTTGATTTTTTCCTCATGTAAACATGCAAATGATATCGCAGTGATCATAGTGCGGGGTTGACGAGCTTTAATTTCACACCAGATATCTGGATTGTCCTTCGATAAATGTGCCCATAAGTTGTTGTTCAAACCAATCTCTAGCTTGATTTGACAATCATTCAAAACTACTATGATATTCCAATACTATAGAAGTCTGACGAATTTTGACGAGCTGTCCATCAACATTCTCGTATTCAGATGGGCCAAAGCGAACAAGAAGCCCTCTCTTAAACTGCTCCTACGAAGGAACTCCGTGGCAAGTTTCATACCAGTCATACCACTGGATTGCATCTCCGTCTAGCTGGATTGAGGCTATTTCTACCCTGGATTCTTCTAAGGTCCTGTGAAAGTGAAATTTTTTTTCTGCCTTAGAGATCCAACTGGTCGGATCCCCATCTTCCCATCTTGAAAATTCCACCTTCATGCGTTGGTAGCTTGTGTCCTGTTCTTGGTTCCTTTTCCCTATGTCTCCAGATCGGTTTAATGTAAGACTTGAACTTTCATCTTGTTGAAACTTGCTGAAGCTCTCCAATAGACTCTTTTTAAAATCATTAAGGGTTTCTTATAGTTGATTCTCAATTCTGGTTTCCAAGGCTTCTAATTGGGCTTTTACTGAGTAGTCGGTAGCCGTTGCGTAGGACTACAGATTTGTAATCTCCAATTCCTGTTTTTAGTGTTGGGTCAAGGGCATCAATACTGCGGTGACCGGTGGCTATGGCGATTGCGGCAGAACGAGGGGGGGATGGTTGAGCGGCCGAAGATGCAAAGGATGGTGGATACAGCGGTGGTTGCTGGTCGGAGAGCAGTGGCGATGGTGGTCGCTAGCCGGAAGAAGAGGAAGCGGTGGTGGGGCGGCCGGGAACAATGCTCTGTTTCTGCCGTTGTGAGAAGGGAAGGTTGTTGCCGGGGTTGAGAGGCAGCAATGGCGGTGCCGTTGGGAGCAAGGTCATCGAGGGCGAGGAGCAGCAAAGGGTCGTCAAGGCTAGGCGCTGCCAAGGGGTGGTCCGCTGGCCGGGAATAGCGACGATGGCCCTTTCTCGCTCGAGCGGGATAGGGTGCGCGGCTAGAGGGCAGTTGCGGCGCAATGAGGGGGGGTGCTAGCTGGGAAGCAGTGGTGACGGTGATCGCTGGCTGGGGAGAAGCAACGGTGGTGGTCGCTGGCCAGAAGCAGGGGAAGCAAGGGCGAAGTCTCTCTCGAGAAGGATGTAGTTGCGACGGTTCTTGCTCGTTTCGGAAAGGGTGCGCGGTTTGAGGGCGGTTGCGGCGCAATGAGGGGGGATGTTGGCTGGGAAGTAGTGGCGGCGGTGGTCGCTGGCCGGAGAGAAGCGACGATGGCGGTCGCTGGCCAGAAGCAGGGGTTCTCGGTCGTGTCCGTGGCCGTCGGCCTTTTCTTTCGTTCTTTCTTTTTTCCTTTTTTTTTTTTGGGATAATGATAACTGCAGCGAGAACACCGAGGATCACTGCTATGATACCAACTGATAAGACCCTAGGGTTTTATCATAGAAGAAAGAAGGAAAAATGGATGATCACTTCGAGGGGATAAGCCTCCTGGGGTTAGTCTAAAGACTGAATAATACTTCATTGTCTGTCGAAAAGAAACGGTTATATCATTATTTATAGAGTTCCATCAAGACTTGAAATCTTAATAATAAATAAATATTAAATAAATCTCTATCCGACTCTAATTGAACTGAACTAAACAGACTCAATAAACATTATTCAAAAGCTCAGATAATAAAAGGATCCTAATAATTCACTTAGGAGAGGTCTATTATTAAGACTAGGTCCACTTTACATGTTGTTCAAGGATATTTCAATCTACTCCCGGCATCAAACAGCCAGTTTTGTAAGCTGTAACTCGGCTTGTGATGGGTATTAACTTAATAGGTTGAACCATAGATAAGAAATGATGTCTGACTTCAGTTTTGACTTATGGACGGGTCATCTGGGTCATATTTTGCATGTGTTGCTGTCGGTTATCATACAATTTCTTTTAGAATTGTATTCAATTCTAGTGCATGCTGGGACATATATGTTATCATCAAAATCAGCCCAGTCTAGTGCATGTGGCTCACCATTTCTGAGAATTTCTTGGATATCATGAAACACGAGGCTGACAGGATTCACTTTGGATTGGTCTATGGATATCACTCAGATGCCATAAGGCTTTTTTTTAGTTGCATCATTTACAGTGTTTGCTGATAAAACTACTCTGATAAAATTTATTTCTGAGTTTATAAAACTGCTGGATCATAGCATGATTAAACAAGGTTGTTCAGTAGTGCTAATAGGGGTTTGCATGATCAATTGTGTGCTTATTTGCTTTTCATCTGGCTGATTTCAGTGATTCCTCCCCAAACAGGAGGAATCCAGAGATCTCCCACTCCATGCATCAGTGTGTTTTGCAATGCATCTTTTTTCTTTTTTTGCTTGCAATTCATTCCTTTGTTCTGGGTTTTCTGTTCTGACATATATTAAGACTAGGTCCACTTTACGTGTTGTTAAAGGATATTTCAATCTACTCCCGGCATCAAACAGCCAGTTTTGTAAGCTGCAACTCGGCTTGTGACGGGTATTAACTTAATAGGTTTGAACCATAAAATAGAAATGATGTCTGACTTAAGTTTTGACTTATGGATTGGTCATCTGGATCATATTTTGCATGTGTTGCTGTCGGTTATCATACAATTTCTTTCAGAATTGTATTCAATTCTAGTGGATGTTGGGACATATATGAACTAGAATTGTATTCAATTCTAGTGCATTTTGTGTTACGTGACATTTATAACGTGTTTGCTTATGTTTCGAGCAGTATCGTCACACGTCCGATTGCACTACTCGATCAGAGTACATGAGATGTATATATATCTGCGGAGTCATTTCATGTTATGATCTTCTTATGATTTTTCAGTGTGAATGAACTTTATTTGTTTTCCTCGGAAATGCTGACCCACTAATTGCCATAGAATGTAGGTGTCAGATTGGAAAATTTGGTGGACTAATTCACTTGACCGACTAATTCGATCGACTTTGTTAAACAAATGGAATGAATCGCTTGACTTACTGAATTTTAGTTAACTAGCAGGAACCATATTCGATTTTATAAATATAGCTAAGATTACTTAAATATTATTAACTTGAATCGTTGTCATTATATTTTTAAGAGGATGTTTATGTCAATCTTGAAATTTGGATTACAATGAGAACAAAAGTACATCTCTAATGCAACCGTTTCTCTGTTTGTCACCCTTTGTCTTTTGACCATCGTTCTTCATCCCTCCTCTCCCACGTCTTCTCTTTATTCTTAATTGATTGTCAACAAAATGAAACTGAGGTGAATGAACAAAATATTGCAACGAAAGAAGAGTTTGAAAATTAAGATGCGATACAGAATTGGGGAACCAACAATGATGTTTTGATGACTAAAGAAATGTACATATTTGATCTCTAAGAAATTCATATGCCTCTTGTTATTTGGGCAAATAAATTTTTAATAAAAACCTCCTCTTTTTGAATATTTACTGTGAGGTATCTCTCCTTTTCATATCTCTTAACTGTGCCCCCTCTTTGAGTTAATCCCCAAATTGCCCTCCTGACATTGGTAAGTGTAACTGCTCTCGTCCTTTCGTATGGATCAGTCGAAAAGAAAAATCGGTCCACCAATTTAAACCTAATCCAAGACCCCAAGTACGCCTTTGCCCTTCGAAGCAGTATAATTGCGTCCTGCCCTTTCCTCTCCCCTACCCTTTTCTCCTCTCGATCATCGTCGTTTATCTATGTTTTACGTCCGTCGGTCATAACTGTTCGTCTCCACTGTACTTCCATCTCCGCCCCTTGTCCTTTCCTTGACCCTTTGGTTCTTGACTCCAACCGAATACCTCAATCATCACAGACTTTTCTCTTGTCAATTCTATACTACCATCACCTTTCCTCTCCTCGTTTGATTTTGTTTTTCTTTGCAATCATGAATTCTTTTGTTTTCAGTTACTTGAACTAAAGTTAAATGATGCAAATAAGATGACAATATTTGTTCAAAATTAATAGAAATAAATAACATAAGTTACAATTTATTTGCACGTCTGCTGAATTGTTGTCACGAAACTAAAGTGGGTCCATGGTGAATCTTTGATGCGTCTTACTATACAATTCTATTGTTGCTTTCTAAACAGTAAAAGTCAATAGGGGTGAATATACTCACTAAAAATTCCATTTCTTTCATTTAGCTTTTAATGTATTACGGTAGAATATGCAACTTTGATGTTTTCTTAATTTGAGAGATTTCATAATGTTAACAGTGCTATTTCTAGAGTTTTAATATATTTCTTAGATATGGAGGTAAGACGCTATAACAATCGATATTGGTCATGATTTTGCATTTTTCTCTATCATTGCCATTCGAGGTATCGAGGTGATAAGACTCATAGGTTGATCAATTTTCCTCGAGATCATGATCTCTATTACAAATCTATTCTTGGGTGTCGTGTATTTTATGAGAAAATAATGAGAGTCGATTAAGATAAAAGTCTGTCTTAATTAATTTTCACAAAATTCAAAATCCGTATGTTATTTATTTATTTTATATCTTTACTTTTCAAAAATATATTGCTTATAAATCCCTTACATGATATACTAGATGTTAATCGTCTCACTGGTCTAAACTATATGGATTGGCTCTGTAATCGGAGGATTGTTCTTATGGTAGAGAAAATCACATGTCATTGACACAAATGTGCCTGTGCCTACGGAAGGGGCAAGTGAGGATGAGATTGCTTATTTTTTCATAAATTGTTTGAGGAACAGAGAAGAACTTATCAATATGAGATATCCAAAAGTCTCTTTCACACAAGAATGACTGAGGAGACATCGGTTCAGAATCATGTCCTTAAAATGATTGAGTGGATAGAGAAGCTTAGAAGTTTAGGAATGGTCTTGGAGGATAACCTGTATATAGATCTTATATTTCAATTTCTCCCAAATTTCTTTTCATAGTTCATAATGAATTTTAATATGAACAAACTTGAGGTGACTCTCCTTGAGCTCCTCAATATATTGAGGGAGGCTAAGAGCATCATTAAGAAAGAGAAGCTAGTTCCCTATGTTGGTGAAACCAGAAAAAAAAAGGAAGGCAAAGACGTCTCTTAAGAAGGGTAAGAGCAAGGGTAAGCTGGGAAAGACAAATGTTGCCAAAAAGGACCTGACAAAGGACAAAGGATAGTGCTTCTACTACGGTAAAGATGAGCACTAGAAGAGGAACTATAATGAGTATACTATAGAAAAGGTGAAATAGAATCTTGAAGAAATTTTAGGTACATTCTTGTAGAAAGTTATGACAATATATGGGTATTGGATATCGATAGTGCATCTCATATCTGCAACTTATTATAGGTTCTAGAAAGACTAGGAGATTGGCGAGAGATGAGGTGGACCTCAGAATGGGGAATGACGCAAAGATTACTGTTGTTGTCGTTGACGAGGTCACCCTATAGTTGCTTGGTAGAGCAATTCTTGTGTTAGATATATGTTATTTCGTTCATTCGATCATCAAAAATATTATTTCTATTTCTAGTTTGACAAATAATGGATACAAATTAGTTTTTGAGAACAATGCTTGTTTACTGATTTTAGATAATAAGATTATAAGTAGAGGAATATTAAATAATGATTTATTTATATTAGATATTGGTCCGCATGTCATGAATATTGGTGTGTCTAAGAGAAAGTGAGATGAGGTGAATGATATATACTTGTGGCGGCTAGGTCATATCCATGAGGGAAGAATTCAAATGTTGCTAAAAGATGGATGCTTAGATCCATTCGATTATGAATCATATGCAACATTTAAGTTTTTCCTACAAGGAAAATTGACCAACTGTCTATTAAGTGGAACTTGAGAGAGAGCCACTGAGTTGCTAGAACTCGTATATATTAATGTATATGGTCTTTTGTCGACTCAAGTCATAAGTGATTTTTCATACTTCATTATATTCACTAATGATTTCTCTAGATATAAACATGTGTACCTAATAAAGTACAAGTATGAAGCCTTTGAGAAATTTAGGGAATACAAGAATGAGATAGAAAACTAGATTGGAAAAAGTATCAAGACTCTTCGATCATATCGAAAAGGAGAGTATTTGAGTATAGAGTTTACCTAATTTCTCAAAGACTAGGATTCTATCCCAATGGACCCATCCTTTTACATCTCAACTTAATGATGTATCAGAAAGGAGAAACCATGCATTGTTGGACATGGTGCGGTCCATGATGAGTTTCGCCGATCTACCTATCTCATTTTAGGGCTACGCCCTAGAGTCCGCAGCTTACCTTTTGAACAGAGTTACATCTAAAACTGTAGTATTTATACTATATGAGATATGGAAAGGGAAGAAGCCCGATCTTAAGGTTGTTAAGATTTGGGGATGCCCTACCCACGTTAGGAAACACAACCCCGACAAGTTGGAATCAAGGATGGAACGGTGTAAATTCATGGGTGATAGGGATGATTTTGTCGCATGCCAGCTCATTTGTCATCGAGGCTGACACCTAAGCAGAGCTCTAGGTCACTAGCCCCAAAATAGCACCGTAGGATGTCATGATGTGCATCATATCAATAACTAGCGATAATCGCCATACCTTATCAAGATCAGAGAATGATCAGGTGGTTCACCTAATCTTATCTCGGACCGGTCAGTGAGAAGGCCCAAGGATCATGTATAAAAAGGAACATATTAGCTCACACTAGGGGGGGGGTGCGGGGGTGTATTTCTCTACACACATACTCAGCCTTATAGTTAACATTACTGTCTTCTCCCCTTCGTCGACTTAAGCATCGTAAGGATTGCACCGGGCAACCCTTGGCACTAGCCTGTCATGCAGGATCACCGATGGTCAAGAGGCGACCCCATTATCAGGATGCAACCACGCAACCACGAGACATTGTTGGGAAATCTAAGGGGGGTGACATCACATGCGTAGCGGAAGAACAGAAAACAAAATCCTCAATTCCTAAAGATATGTTTGTCGTCGTGCGAATATTGGTGCGTAAAACCCATGAAACAAAAAACCACGTGTGAGATAGATTGTATTACCTAGGGAGATCGTATATCCCTGAATCCCTATAAATCTCTAGGAGAGGGTGAAGGAGGTTAAGCGCCCTCCTCTCTAGCGGTGATCCACACAGTAGGGCTGTGATGACGCTCCTCAAAACTCTAAGCCTCCTATGAGGTGGAGAGGGGGAGGAGAATAGGAGAGGAAGCAAAAAGGCTCTAGCATATGAACTATTGAATCACTCCTATTTATAGAGGTCCCCTATCAACTTAACCATAATGGATCCTCCCCTATTGGGTATTGGATCTCTATTCAACTACCAAAGCCTCTTAGATTAGTGGATCTTTATCCAATAATCTCTCATGGGCTCTTATTGGATTTCATCCATAGGATCCAATAATTCATGGGCTTATTGGATATCCAATAAGATAGGGGTTCAGACTGATATCTCATATCCGAACCTCTATTCATCGCAATGCTTACCATATGTGTGTGACCCTCTAGGCCCAATATCGAGCTGGCCGTGAGTCATACATGTCAGAACTCCTTTTGGCTCAATGAATTGTTATCTCCATAATAATTCACTCGACTCATCGACTACGGACATACAAGGCCACTACGCTATACTCCCCAAATGATACAGGGGAATTCAATCCATTAGACCTATCTATTCTCAATTATCGTGTACCTATAGTCCTTTATCCATCTAATATCCCAAAGACCGTATACCAGGCATGGTGCTATCAAACCCATACGGTTTCTACTTGAGTCTCTCTCTAATCGGATTCTCTTGGGGAACTCGTTCTCTCTCAATCCGAATGACCATGGCTAGGAATTTGTCTGAGCAAAAACACATGAAACATTCCTCTCATGACACAAAGAGTGGATGATCCTCTATCGACACTCAATAGCCCTCGTAAGGTTAACTACCACTCCTAATAACCAACTGTGTTAGATCTAGGACATCCAAACCTATAAGTCCGGTATCAAAGAGTGGAGCACTCATATAGGATATTTTTGATGTCTTATGTCTAAGGACCAGATACACTACTAGGACTACGGAATCATTGTCTGACAATAAGGCATCATCAACAATTCAACATTCCGTAAGCGGATCAATCAGTGAACTCATTCCCTAATGAGCATCTGTATTGTATCCCTAATATCCCCACACGAGTAGCTATGAGACCAGCTGCATCCATCATATGGATGGGTATACAACACACAAGTTTGTCCTATTATCTCGATGTCCCTCTCGAGTAACTTGTGACTGGGATTATTTAGGATTTGTGTTTAATAATGAATCGGTCTCATTACGATCTAATTCCCATTACACAAATCCATAAACATCACAATATATATATATATACACAAGTAATATAAAGTGAGAAAATATTATAATAATAAGCAAAAAGATTGTGTGTCATGTCACACGTGTCATCACTTATGTGATTGGCTTGTAGGTTACCTATGACTATCACCTCAAAAGTGAGTATCCAAAATTGAAAAATATATATATATATATGAAATAAGCAATATAAAGTGATAAATGCCAAAATATAATAAGTAAAAAGACTATGTGTCAAGTCACACGTGCCTTTACTCACGTGATTGACTTACAGAGCACATATGACTAGCAATCTCCCACTTGACCTAAAGCCAATCACCTATGTGTTTGATCCCTATCAAACCCCTGTGACGCTCAAAGATAATATGAGACAATGACTTTGTCAATGGATCTATAATATTATCTTCAGATGAAACTCTTTCCATTGCTACATCTCATCGGGTCACGATCTCTCTAATCAGGAGGAACCTCCTCAGAACACCTTTGATGAGACCTGGGTTCCTTCGCTTGAGCAATCGCCCCGTTGTTGTCGTAATATAAGGGAATCAGCTCCTCGCTGCTTGGCCCATCCTCAGAACACCTTTGATGAGACCTGGGTTCCTTCGCTTGAGCAATCGCCCCGTTGTTGTCGTAATATAAGGGAATCAGCTCCTCGCTGCTTGGCCCAACTCCCAGATCTGTAATGAACTTCTTCATCGACTCCCTCTTTTGTTGCCTCTGTTGTAGTAATATACTCTGCCTCTATGGTTGAGTCAGTAGTAGTATATTGCTTGGAACTCTTTCAGCACACTGCTCCTCCATTCAAGGTGTACACATATCTCGAATTTGACTTGCTATCATCGACATCGGATTGAAAA
This sequence comes from Musa itinerans, assembly GCA_001649415.1. NCBI lineage: Eukaryota > Viridiplantae > Streptophyta > Magnoliopsida > Zingiberales > Musaceae > Musa > Musa itinerans. The sequence goes on along the minus strand of LVTN01000670.1, from coordinate 104,777 downwards.
CTTGAGTCTGTGTAGCCTTCAACCTTGAGGCTACTACCTCCATATACTAGTAAAAGATCCTTAGTCCTTCTCAACTACTTAAGGATACACTTTACTGCTTTCCAGTGCTCCAAGGCTGGATCCGCCT
>LVTN01000670.1:65646-94527 GCA_001649415.1 Musa itinerans | reverse complement strand
AATCAAGATATGGACTTCTATCTTAATATGCTCCCACTATTTTATTAGCGAGTCATGCAACACCCTTTGCACATGAAATAGAAGTCTCCGACAAACTTCTAGTGGGGATCAGGATCCAATCAGTGTCTTAGTGTAACCTCGAGGGACTCGACCAATCACACTATGCCCGAAAGGTAGACAACTCTTGTCGATCACAACTCCTTGTGATTCCTATCCTGTTCAACCTTTGAATCATCATGGTCTCGAGGGACTCGACCAACCATGATGTTTGGTTAAGTCAACACCATCGTTATATGATAAGTCTGATTTGATGATATACTCTTGAGGGACTCGACCAAGCATACAATGTCCTCAGGTCACTGGTGACATCTCTATGTCATAGGTAAGATAGCGAATCGTGATATAGGTGAGCCTCGAGAGACTCGACCAACTCAACCTACACCGAGAATTGGTCCTTACCTATAACAATGGAAGGCCACGTGGGTCAATCTAATTACCTCACGTTTACTGACTTAATATTGTCGAGAGAGGGGTTTCTTTAATTTGGTCTCCTAATATGACATGTCATACACATACATATTTAATATATATCTACATCACATGTAAATATATATATATACATATCTAGTATGTGTATAAACAATCACACATCACATGAGCAATTACACAAGATGATCATGGACCACAGCCTAATGTGATCAAGCCTGAGCCAGTGGGCTTAATCACTCACATCAAGATCTATGTGTGCAGCGGTGCATCTCCATGCCTTGTGATCGTCCAACTCGTCCTCATCGGTTCGATCAGCATCTCGACGCATCTCTATGCATCGTGATCGTCCATTTTGTGGGTCCCACTTTCGCATCCACGCTCCTGCTATGCCTCCTTATGTGATTACAACTTAATCATAGACATGCAGGCCCAACAATAAACAAGAGATAAAATAAAGTCTCGTAGGCCCCAATAATAATAATCACAAGTACACACATCACATGGTCTATGATCATTTGTCCACACATAACACATCACATGTGTAAATCATCATTATATAGGAGTACTAAATAATAATAAAAATAATAATCAATTTAACTTCTTAATTAATTAATATTTTTTGAATTCAAGGATATATAGAGAATTTTCTGATTTATGAGGGGTATTTTCATAATTTGGACAAAGGACAGAACTTGGGATTTTTGAAAATTCGAGGGGCAAAACTATCTTTTGACCAGAAAACCCTAACCCCTCTCTTCTCCTTGCTTGTTGAGACCATTGCCACCCTACCGGTGGCAGCCTGTGCAGTGGGGGGGCGTGGGGGCGCTACCCCTACTCGCGGGCGTTGTGCCTATGGACGGCGCCTCCCTTGCGGTCGGGCGCCCTTGCGGGCACTATCACCCCCGTGGCCGGCTGTGCACGCGGGCGCAGTGCCCGCAAGCGGCTGTGCATGTGCGGGCGCAGTGCCGCACTAGCAGGCCAACGCCGCCCGCTGGGGCTCACTGCCACCGCTGCTGGTGGCTCACGCGCAAGCCCAGCGATGGCAGGTGCAATGCTCGCGCATTGGTGGCCGTCGTGCCTACGGGCGCCGCTGTAGGTAGTCATGCCTACGCACGTAGTGCTCGCACGCAGGTGGCTACCATTGCAGTAGCCCACCGACCGCCGACCGAGAGCCTGCACGCAGATGGCAACGCTGTTATCTGCGAGGGTAACAAGGGTAGCAATAGTTGATGCCCATTCTCGCATTTTTATTTATGATTTTGATGTCAAACGCTTCTCCAAAACACAACACACGCAATTCAAAACCAATTTTCGTACGAACAACCTTGCTCTGATACCACTGTTGGGAAATCTAAAGGTGGAGACATCACATATGCAATGGAAGAACATAAAACAAAATCCATAATTCCCAAAGATATGTTCATCGTCGTGTGAATATTGGTGTGCAAAATCCACAAAACAGAAAACTACGTATGAGATAGATTATGTTACCTAGGGAGATCGTATATCATTGAATCCCAGCAGATCTCTAGGAGAGGGTGAAGGAGGTCAAGCGCCCTCATCTCTAGCGGTGATCCACACAATAGGGCTGTGATGATGCTCCTCAAAACTCCAGACCTGCTTTGAGGTGGAGAGGGGGAGGAGAATAGGAGAGGAAGCAAAAAGGCTATAGCCTATGAACCATTGAATCACTCCTATTTATAGAGGTCCCCTATCAACTTAACCCTATTGGATCCTCTCATACTAGGTATTGGATCTCCATCCAACTACCAAAGTCTCTTAGATTAGTGGATCTCTATCCAATAATCTCTCATGGGCTCTTATTGGATCTCATCCAAAGGATCCAATAATTCAGGGGCTTATTGGATATTCAATAAGATAGGGGCTCTAACGGATATCTCATATTCGAACCTCTATTTATTGCAATGCCTACCATATGTGTGTGACCCTATAGGCCTAATATCGAGCTGGCTATGAGTCATCCCTATCAGAACTCCTTCTGGCTTAGTGAATTATTATCTTCATAATAATTCATTCGACTCATCGACTACGGACAAACTAGGCCACTACGCCGCAATCCCCATATGATATAGGGGAATTCAATCCATTGGACTTATCTATCCTCAGTTACTGTGTACATATAGTCCCTCATCTATCTAATATCCTAGAGACCATATACCATGCATGGTGTTGTTAGACCCACACAGTTTCTACTCGAGTCTCGCTCTAATCGGATTCTCTTGGAGAACTCTTTCTCTCTCAATCCAAATGACCCTAGCCAGGGATTTGTCTGAGCAAGAACACATGAGACATTCCTCTCATGACACTAAGAGTGGATGATCCTCTATCGACACTCAATAGCCCTCGTACGGTTAACTACCACTCTCGATGACCGGCTGTGCTAGATCTGGGACATCCAAACCTATAATTTTGGTATCAAAGAGTGAAGCACTCATACAAGACATCATTGGTGTCTCAAGTCTAAGGACCAAATACACCACTAGGACTACGGAATCAGTATTTGACAATAAGGCATCATCAATCATTCAACATTTCGTAAGCGGATCAATCAGTGAACCCATTCCCCAATGAGCACCTGTATTGTATCCCTAGTGTCCCCACATGAGCAGCTATGAGACCAGCTGCATCCATCATATGGATGGGTATACAACACACCAATCTGTCCGGTTATCTCGATATCCCTCTCGAGTAACCTATGACCGGAATTATATAGGATATGTGTTTAAAGGAGAATCGGTCTTATTATCGTGATCTTTTCACGATCTGATTCTCATTGCACAGATATATGTATGTATATATATATATATATGTATGTATATATATATATATATGTAGGTATGTATGTATGTATGTATACATATAAATACATATACATATATATATTTATATGTATGTATGTATGTATATATACATACATATACATATATATATTTATATATATATACATACATACATACATACATACCATCTCTCATAGATGCTCGGACGACCTACCCCTGAGAGGGAACCTTGCAGCCAAGATGATGATCCTAGACTACCTACTCAATCATTATGAACTAGGCTCTCATCGACATGTCTACTTCTAATTGGGTCGACCATGCGGTTCCACTCACCAAATCTCCCATGTTAACCAAGAAGAGGCACTTGGATGAGTTTGCACCTTCGGTAGTAGACAAATTATGCCGATTTATCAATCAACGGTACTCATGACAGCATCATTCTAATGCTAAAAGGAGGGCCGAACATCACAAGCACACCTTTCTATCACCCTTCTTAGTAAACACCTAGGACGAGGAGAGCCCTCCTCTTTTCCCAAGGGGCAGAGACGAGCCCCACGCTTACCTCGTCAGAAACGCCCCTCAAGCTTTGGCATCGGGGGTTAAGTATATGTGGCTCCGGACTCCTATTGCAACCTTAGTAACACCGGCCCCTAGCCCCTGTAGGCCAATGCCTAGCCTTCCTCGCTTTTGGGAGAGCCGGAGCCAGACCCTTGACGACCCCCTAGGAGATGCTCCAACAACGACCGAGGCTTAGGGGATCCTACCCCACGAAATAGTAAGATGATGTTGAGAAATCTAGGGTGACATCATATGAGCAGTGGAAGAACAGAAACAAAAACGTAGATTTCCCGCAGAAAAAGGTTTCTTATCGTCATGCAAAGATTGGTGCAAAAAAACCTATGAAACCGAGAAACTACACATACATAGGAGATTGTGTTACCTAGGGATATTGTATATCCCTAAATTCCTGCAGATCTATGGGAGAAGATAAAGGAGGTCAAGCGCCCTCCTATCTAGCGGTGATCCACATGGTATGGGCTACGAAGATGCTCATCAAATCACTGCATAATCCTCCTTGCAGCATGCACCACGTAATCAAGAATGGGCTACCCCTTCTTGCTGTCTACACACCCAATTAGGGGGTGCAGGTTGAGGAGGAGAGAGAGAGGAGAATAGGAGGTGACAACAAAAAAGAACCTAACCTATGACCCTTTAATTCCCTCATATTTATAGAGACCCCTTATTAACTTACCCCTAATGGATCCCGCCCTTTTGGGTATTGAATCTCCATCCAATTACGCAAGCCTCTTAGATTAGTGAGTCTCTACCCAATAATCTCTTATTAGCTCTTATTGGATCTCATCTATATGATCCAATAATTCAGGGGCTTAATGAATATTCAATAAGATTGAGTCTTCGGCGGATATCTCATATCCGAACCTCTACTTGTTGCAATACCTATCATATGTGTGTGACTCTCTAGGCCCAATATTAAGCTAGCCATGGGTCATACCTATCAGAATTCTTTCTGGCTTAGTGAATTATTATCTCCATAATAAATCACTCGACTTATCGACTATGGACATACTAGGCCACTACGTCGTAGTCCCCAAACGATACAAGGGAATCTAATTCTTTAGATCTATTTGTTCTTAGTTACCATATTCCTATAGTCCCTCATCCATCTAATATCCTAGAGACCGTATACCGAGCATGTTGCTATCAGGCCTATATAGTTTCTCCTCGAGTCTCACTTTAATTAGATTCTCTCGAAGAACTCTTTCTCTCTCAATCTGAATGACCTTGGTCAAGGATTTATCTAAGCAAAAACACATGAGATATTTCTCTCATAATACCGAGAGCAGATGATCCTCTATTAACATTCAACAGCCCTCGTAAAGTTAGTTGCCACTCTGATGATCGGTTGTGCTAGATCTGGAACGTCCAAACCTATAAGTTCAGTATCAAAGAGTAGAGTCCTCATACAGGACATCCTTGGTGTATCAAGTATAAGGACCAGGTACACCACTAGAATGATGGAATTACTATCTGATAATGAGATATCATCAACCATCCAATATTCTATGAGTGGATTAATTAGTGAACTCATTCTCTAATGAGCACTTGCACTATAGCTTTAGTGTCCCCACACAAGCAGCTATGAGACCAACCACCTCCATCATATGGATGGGTATAAAACACACCAGTCTATCCAGTTATCTCTGTAGGGAAATCTAGGAGTGACATCACATACACAACGGAAGAACATAAAACAAAAATCCTAGATTTCCCAAAAAGTGTTCGTCGTCGTGCGAAGATTGGTGCATAAAAATATACGAAATTAAAAACCACGTGTGAGATAGTTGTGTTACCTAAGGAGATCGTATATCCCTGAAATCCTGTAGATTTATAGGAGAGGATGAAGGAGGTCAAGTGTCATCCTCTCTAGCGGTGATCCACATGGTAGGGGCTGCGAAGATGCTTCTCGAATCACTACTCAAATCTTTATACCTGTTGGTTGAGGATGAGAAAGCAAGAGGAGAATAGGAGGTGGCAGTCAAGAAGGCCTAGCATATGACCTTTCTCTCATATTTGTAGAGGCCCATTGTTAACTTAACCCTAATAAATTATATCCTATTGGATACTAGATCTCCATCTAACTACCCAAGCCTCTTAGATTAGTGGATCTCTATCCAATAATCTCCCATTAGCTCTTATTTTATCTTATCTATAGAATCTAATAATTTAGGGACTTATTGTGTATCCAATAAGATAAGAGCTTTAGCGGATATCTTATATCCGAACCTCTACTCATCACAACACCTATCATATATGTGTGACCCTCTAAGCCCAATATCGAGCTGGCCGTGAGTCATACCTATTAGAACTCCTTCTGGCATAGTGAATTATTATCTCCATAATAATTCACTTGACTCATCGACTACGAACGTACTATGCCACTACACCACAATCTCTAGATGATACAGGGGAATCCAATCCATTGAACTTATTTGTCCTCAATTACCATATATCTATAGTCCATCATCCATCTAATATCTCATAAATCGTATACCGGACATGGTACTATCAGGCCCACACGGTTTCTACTTGAGTTTCACTCTAATCGGATTCTCCCAGAGAACTCTTTCTCCCTCAATCCGAATGACCCTGGCCCGGGGATTTGTCTAAGCAAGAACACAAGATATTCCTTTTATGATATCGAGAGCAGATGATCCTCTATCGACACTTAATAACCCTTATAAGGTTGGCTACTACTCCCGATGGTCGACTGTGTTAGATCTGAAACTTTTAGTCCTATAAGTCCGATATCAAAGAGTGGAGTACTCATATAGAACATCCTTAGTGTCTCAAGTCTAAGGACTAGATGCACCATTAGGATGACAAAATCATTGTTTGACAATAAGGCATCATCAACCATCCAGCATTTCGTGAGCGGATCAATTAATGAACTCATTCTCCAATGAGCACTTGTACTATATCCCTAGTGTCTCCACTTGAGTAGTTATAAGACTAACCGCCTCCATCATATGGATGGGTATACAGTACACCAATTTATTCGGTTATTTTGATGTCCCTCTTGAGTAACCTATGATCGAGATTATTTAGGGTTTGTGTTTAAAGGCAAATCGGTCTCATTATCTTGATCTCATCATGATTCAATTCTCATTGCACAGATCTATGAACATCACAATATATATATGCAATAAGCAATATAAAGTAAGAAAATTCCATAATAATAAAAAGTAAAAGGACTGCGTGCCATATCATACGTATCATCACTCACGTGATTGTCTTGCAATACACTTATGAATGGCAATCTCGATTTCTCTCTTGAGTAACCTATGACTAGGATTACTTAGGGTCTATGTTTAAAGGTGAATTGGTCTCATTATTATAATATCATGATCTGATTCCTATTGTACATATATATAGACATCATAATAAATTTATGCATCACGTAAAATAAAGTGAGAAAATATCATAATAATAATAAGCAAAAAGAGTGTATGTCATGTCACATATGTTATCCCTCACGTGATTGGCTTGTAGGGCACCTATGATTAGTAATATCCTATTTGACCTATAGCCAATCACTTACGTGTCTAATCCTCATCAGATCCATGTGATACTCAATGACAATTTGAGATAATAACTTTATCAATAGATTTACAATATTATTTTTGGATGGAACTCATTCCATTACTATATCTCTTCGGGCCACGATATCTCTAATAAGTTAGAACCTCCTTAGAATACTTATGATGAGACCCAGATTCCCTTATTTAAGCAATTGCCCCATTGTTATCACAATATAATGGAATCAGCTCTTCGTTGTTCGACACAACTCCTAGATCTGTGATGAATTTCTTCATCTAGACTCCCTCCTTGGCTGCCTCTATCGTAGCAAGGTACTCCACCTCTATAGTTGAGTTAGCAGTAGTATCTTTCTTGGAACTTTTCCGACATACTGCTCCTCCATTCAGGGTGAACACATACCTTGAATTAGACTTGCTATAATCGACATCAGATTGGAAACTCAAGTCCGTATAGCCCTTAACCCTGAGGCTACTTCCTTCATATACCAATAAAAGATCCTTAGTCCTTCTCAAGTACTCAAGGATACACTTTACTGCTTTCTAGTGCTCTAAGCCTGGATCTGCCTAATACCTGCTTATGACACTTAGAGCATATGCTATATTAAGCTTGATACATAGCATAGCATACATGATAGACCATATCATTGAGGCATAGGGTATCCTATCCATGTTTCCCCTTTCTTCAGGAGTCTTTAGGGATATACTCCTAGAAGCGTTATCCCCTATCTCATCAGTATGAGACCTCTCTTGGAATTTTTTAAGCTAAACCTTTTGACAATGGTGTCTATGTACTTAGACTAGGATAAGCCAAGCATCCTCTTAGATTTATCTTTATAGATTTGAATCCCCAATATGTAGGATGCTATCCCTAAGTCCTTCATAGAGAAGTGTCTAGATAGCCAAGCCTTTACTATAGAGAGCATTCCTATGTCATTCCCAATGACTAGGATGTCATCCACATATAACAATAAGAAGGTGATAACACTCTCACTTACATTCCTATAAATACAAGGCTCATCTTCGTTTTTAACGAAATCATAAGATCTGATCGCCTCATTATATCTTATGTTCAAACTTCGAGAAGCTTACTTTAGTCCATAGATAGACCTAAGCAACCTCCTCAAGCTGTATCATATACACCTCCTCATCGAGATTGCCGATGAGGAACATAATTTTCACGTCCATCTACTAAATCTCATAATCATAATTTGCTACAATAGCCAATAGAATTTAGATTAATTTTAGCATAGCTATGGGGGAGAAGGTTTTGTCATAGTTAACACCTTGCTTTTGATGATACCCCTTAGCCACTAGCCTTATTTTATAGGTCTTTACCTTTTCATCTACTCCGATCTACTTCTTGAAGATCCACTTACAACCAAAGGGTACAATACCCTTAGGTGCATCAACAAGGTTCCAAACTTTATTGGAGTACATGGAATCCATCTCAGAATTCATAGCTTCTTGCCACTCTCCGGAGTCTATACTCATAATAGCCTCCTCGTAGGTTTGAGGATCAATATCCTCAACATCCTCTCATCTAATATGTCTTACATATCTCTCAGGAGGTTGGGATACTTTGTCGGACCTATGTAAAGTTGGAACTTATGTGCTAGGTACTTGAATAGACTCAAGCTGTGGAATGGTACTTGAGTTAGGTTCTCCAACCTCATTCAACTCTATCATGCTCTTACTATCTCTGCCAAAAATATGTTCCCTCTCAAGGAACACTGTTCTCTTAGCTACAAAGACTTTTTGGTCCCTTGGGTGATATAAATAATGCCTATAAGTTTCCTTGGGGTATCGCACAAACTTGCATGACTCCATCCTAGATTCCAACCAATCGGGGTTATGTCTCTTAACATGGGTAAGGCAGCCTCAAATCTTAACAACCTTAAGATTGGGCTTCTTCTCTTTCTATAAAAATATCTCGTGTAGACACTATCGACTTAGTTGGAACTCTATCCAGAAGGTAAGCTATGATCTCTAGCATGTATCCTTATAATGAGACAGGTAGGTCATATGGACGGGTATACAACACACTAGTATATCTGGTTATCTCGATATTCCTCTTGAGTAACCTATAACCAAGATTATTTAGGGTATGTGTTTAAAGGTGAATCGATCTCATTATTGTGATCTCATCACGATCTGATTCCGATTGCACAAATCCATGGACATCACAATATATTTATGCATCAAGCAATATAAAGTGAGAAAATGTCATAATAATAATAAGCAAAGAGAGTGTATGTCATGTGACATGTGTCATTACTCACATGATTGGCTTGTAGGGCACCTTGTTGAATCTCGAATTTGATGATGAAATCAATTAATGAGTTTATGATTTAATCTGCGTTTTGAATGATGCAGGACTAACTTCAATCAAAAAATACAAATCGATTAAAGCAGGAGGAATCAGATGTTGGGCTAGAGTGAAATATGTTAAGAGATTAGACGTCGAGCCGGAGGATCGATCGACGTACCGACAGAAGGACTTCATGCCATGAGTTCGGGCATCAGGCCAAAGAATTAGACATTCGCTAAGGAGATCGGAAGTTGTGGGAGTCAACATGTCAATTGGGTAATACGTCGAAAAAGAGGACGATGTGTCGAAGGATCGAACGAAGCACCGGATGAATCAATGACATGCCGGACAACATAGGATTCATGCTTGTAATCATACGTCTGGATCGAGTTAGTTTAGGTCTAATTGAGTCGGTTTTGGGGAGAAAATAATGCCAACTCAATTAGGGGCCAATTGGGCTTGAATTAGGGCTAAATTGGGCATGTTTTTTTGCCCATTCAGTGAACTGTAGCAAGGTCTGGTGGTGGTACCACTTAGTTCCAATGTGTTAGGCGATGGTGTCGCCAGACTAGGTGGTGGTACTGCCTAGTGTCAGAAAGTACTGGTGGTAGTACCGCCAGTACCCCGAAAACCTAGGGATTTAAATTTTGGCTCCAAGTTTTGAAGTCATTTGGGATCTATAAATACCCCAAAAATTCCTACTTGGAATACACACTAAAACAAAGAAAAAACTCTATGATTCGAAGGTTGTAAACTCTTTTAAGTATAGAGTCCATCCTCCAAGAGCTTAGTGATAGTCCTAAGGGAGGTGTGTGAGGGAACACTTGTAAAAGAGGGGCGTAAAGGTTCTCTCCTGAACCTATGAAAAGGAGAAAGAGTGTAAGGGTAGTTGATCTTCACCCATTGGAAAGAAGATCGATAGTGGAAGTCGGTGGCCTCGAGTGAAGAGGAATCGGGAGTGGACATATGTCATGACGACCGAACGATTATAAATCCGGTGTACTCGGTTTGCATTTCTGTTCTACTTTTCATTCTCATATTGCAAACTGATTCACTTGCTTACTACTTTCACTGTGCTTATGAATGTCCTTTCAAGTTAAACTCATCTTTCTGATACGAGCTTCATCGTACGACTTTTTTAAATCGATGAATTTCTATATAAGCACTAATTCACCCCCTTTATTAATGCTGATTTCAATCCTAATAGTTGGTATCAGAGCTACGTTTCTCTTTGTTGGATTAACACCTAAGAGAGATAGCTTTTCTTGGCTTTCAAGATGGCCACTCTATCATTCATCCTCCTATGTTCAATGGGACGGACTACATATATTGGAAAACTCGAATGAGAGTTTTTTTGCTTTCTATGAATTTCAATTTATGGAACATTGTTGAAAGTGGTTTTAAAAAGTCTTCCAAACCAATGAATGAATGAAATGATTGGAAGAAGATGACTTTTTCTTTGAATGCTAAAGCAATGAACACTTTGATTTGTGCTCTAGATAAAAATGAATTTAATCGAGTTTCTATTTGTGAAACTGTGCATGACATTTGGCACATTCATGAAATCACACATGAAGGCACTAGTAGAGTTAAAGATTCTAAAATTAATATTTTGATGCATAGTTTCAAATTTTTTCGAATGGAACCAAGTGAAACTATTGGAGACATGTACACCTGTTTTATGGATGTCGTCAATGGTTTAAAAGCACTTGGTGAAAGTTTTTCTAATCTTAAACTTGTAAACAAGTTTCTAAGATCCCGTCCAAAAAGTTGGAATCCCAAAGTAACTATCATTTAAGAGGCAAAAAACCTAAATAACTTTCCGCTTGAAGAACTTATCGGGTCTTTGATGACCTATGAAATGACGTGTATAACACTTGATGAAGACCAAAAGAAGACTACTCGAGCGAAAGCTCAAGTAATGATGACTTTGAACTCTTTACAAGCAAATTTAAAAAGTTCATAAAATAAGAATAAAAAAATAAAAATAAACTTAAAAAGAAGAAGTTGTCAAAGAAGAAGAAAGCACTTAAGGTTAATTGGGACGATTCGAGTGCAGCCGAAGACGAGGAGCAAATCGATGAAGACGAAATGGCGAACTTCGCTTTGATAGCTCTCGACAATGAGGTAAACCACTCAAACAAATCTTTTTTATCTTACGATGAATTATTCAATATCTTTAATGATTTGTTTGATGATTTTAAATTAGTTAGTAAAAAGTATAAATTGTTAAAAAAGGAGCATGTTTTTTTTGCTAGTAAATTTAAAAATTAAAAAATGAGCATGATAATTGCATGTTAACTTATTCCATTAAATGTGAAGAGTTAGACTTAGTTAAGAATGAAAATGTATTACTAAAACAAATGTTAGAAAAAATTAAAATTGGTAGCAAATCATTAAACATTATTCTTGCCAATAAGGGTCATGTACATAGAAAAATAGGAATCGATTTTGCAAGTAGCAACACTCAACAAAAACTGACTTTATTTGTTAAAGGATCAACATCACATATTTTCCATGAAAATAAATATAATTTTTGTGGTAGGTGTGGACATTTTGCATATAAATGTCCATTCAAGAAGTATGGTTTGCATAAATTAGTTTGAGTTCCTAAAGGAACCATAAATGACCTTATGCCAAAAATCAAGATAGATAGATCTAATCATGAGGGACCCAAAAGTAAATGGGTACCTAGAACAAACCCACCCTTCTTATAGACATCTCTAAAATTGAAAGCTAGGAGCAAAAGATGATTTTTTTATTGTGGATACTCAAGGCTTATGACCGGAGATCCAACATACTTCACAAAGTTCATTAGACGAAACAAAATGATTTTGAAAATGCTTTATGTTTAAATCATGCCTGATGATTTAATGATTTAATTATGCATGATGATTTGAAGTAATGATGATTTTTGTGATTTATGGTGTATTGATCTTGATGATTTATATGATGATATTTGCTCTTTTGGTTTTAAACGATGATGCATGTTTTGATTTGACGTAAAAAACTAAGGCATGCTAATATGAAATAAATCACACAAATTGAAACAACTAAAAAGGGAATGCATTTTAAAATTTTCTCTATCTCTATCTTATCGATTTTTCAATAAGAAATTGATAAATCTATTTATGTCATTTTGAATATCTTGAAAGTGATTTTGATGATTCAACAAATTAAATTTGAATAAGTTTTATCTATATCATGATCTTGATTTCTCAGAATTATAACTTGATATTTTCTTTATATGAATCAAGATCCCCTACTCTTTATTCTCATATGACTCTTGCATTTTATTAAAAGAGAATACTTATCCAAATGAATCACGATTTTTATCTTGATTTCTCGATTTTCAATGATTTGCGTTTTTCATTTGAATCAAGATCGTTTATTATGTTTCTTCCTTTTTCTATTCACTACAAAGGAGATTTCTTTTAATCATGATTTTTATCTTGATACCCTCCCTCTTAGTGCCGACTCTTGATCCTAACACTTCTTTCTTGTTTACAATGATAAAGGGGGGAAAGAAAATCACTAGCATTTCAAGAGATTAATAAATCTATTTACGTCATTTTGAATCTCTTTAAAGTGACTTTAATGATTTGATGATTTGAATTTGAATAAGTTATTAATCCAAATCATGATCTTGATTTCTTCAAATTTTAGCTCGAGATTTTTTTAAATCAACAACATTTACTATGATTCATCTTTTCACAATTTAATTTATCCAAAAGAATCATAATTTTTCTCTTGATATTCACAAATTAAAATTTGTATTCATGAATTATATATCTCATCACCAAATTAATTTTTCTTGATATATTTCATGTAATGATTTGAAAAATGATGTAAAGGAAAAAGTTTTGCACTATTGTAACCTTCCATTCTTTTTTACAGTGACAAAGGGGGAGAAAGTATTGCTAGCTTGCACATTTCAAAGAGAAGAAATCTTGCTAGCTTGCACATTTTAAGGAGAAAAACTTGCTAGCTTGCATATTATAAAATGATGTAAAACTTGCTATTTACTATCTTGCATTCTTTTTAAAAAACTTACTAGCTTGAACATCGCAAAGAAAAGCAAACATGCTATCTCGCACATCTCAAAAGAAGCAAAATTTTGCTAACTTTCATGTGTGAAAAACTTGCTAGCTTGCATGTTCAAAACCTGCTATCTTACTAGCTTGCATATTTCAAAATTTTGCTAAGTTGCACTTCTCCTTTTTGTTGATGATAAAGGGAGAGAAGGTATAATGATAATAATGTATATAATGATGATTTTATATTTTAAAAATATACATGATGCTTTGGTATTATGCATGCAATACTTCCACTTATGTTAATGATGCATGCAATGATGAAATATTCATGATTAAAATTGCTTTGAATTGAATTTAATTTTAATTCAAGGTTCATCTCAATTATGGCATATTGATAGGGGAGATTGGTTTAAACTTGTCATTAATTGGTTGTCATCATAAAAAAGGGGGAGATTATTGAATCTCAGATTTTGATGATGAAATCAATTGATGAGTTTATAATTTAATATGCATTTTGAGTGACGCAAGACTAATTTCGATTATAAAAGGTAAATCGATTAAAGCAAGAGGAATCAGACGTTGAGCTGGAGTGAAACATGTCAAGAGATTGGACGTCAAGCTGGAGGATCGGTTGACGTGCTAGTAGAAGGACTTTGTGCCATGAGTTCGGGCATCGGGCCGAAGAATCAGACATTACGCCAAGGAGATCGGAAGTTACGGGAGTCAACATACCGATTAGACAATACGCTGAAAAAGAGGACAATGCGCCAACGGATCAGACGAAGCACTGGATGAACCAATGACATGTCGGATAACATAGGATTCATGCTTGTAATCATGTGTCTAGATCAAGTTAGTTTAGGTCTAATTGAATCAGATTTGGGGAGAAAACAATGTCAATTCAATTAGGGGCCAATTAGGCATGAATTAGGGCTGAATTGGGCTTGTTGTGTGGCCCATTCAATGACTTATAGCAAGGGGCAATGATACCACCTAGACACAATCTCTGAGACCGTGTCAAGCGGTGGTACCACCAGACTGGGCGATTGTACTGTCTAGACATAGTCTCTGAGATTGTGTCAGGCGGTGGTACCGCTTAGTATTAGTGCGTCAAGTGGGTACTACCCAGTGTCAGAAAGTACTTACAGTGGTACCGACCAACATTGGCGATAGTATTGCCAATACCTCGAAAACCCGGGGATTTGAATTTTGGCTCTAAGTTTTGAAGTCATATGAGGTCTATAAATACCCACAAATTCCTGCTTGGAATACACATAAAAATAGAGCAAACACTCTATAATTCCAAGGTTATAAACTCTTTTAAATATAGAGTTCCTCCTCCAAGAGCTTAGTGATAGTTCTAAGGGATGTGTGTGAAGGAACACTTATAAAATAGGAGTGTAAATTGTTAGGATCAAGAGTTTGGAGTCAGCATTAAGAGTGGGGGATGAATTAGTGCAGCGGTAAAAACTACATCAGTTTGAAAAACTTCGTACGATAAAAATCGTTTCCGGCGAAAAACTAATTTTGGAAACTTAAATTGAAAGCGTACGTAATGAATTGATGACAGTAAGCACTTAAGGAGGTTTGCAGTAAGGTATTAGCAAGAATAAAATGCAAACCAGAGAACACAGCAGTTTTATAGTGGTTCGGTCGTCGTGACCTACATCCACTCTGCCAATTCCTCTTCCGTCGAGGCCACCGGCATCCACTATCGATCTTCCTTTAATAGGCGAAGATCAACCTCCTTCATACACCCTTCTTCTCCTTTTCACGAGTTTAGGAGACAACCCTTACAAGCACACACACTCCTCTCTAAACAGAAATCTAAGTTTAAGCTAGAGGAGGGGATTCACTTATGATTACAACAGCGTTTTCTCACTTTTAATCTCTCTGTGCTTGTGTATTTTAACCAGGGATGAGATGGGTATTTATAGGCTTCAAGCTGATTCAAACTTAGAGCTTAAAAACATCTCATCCTCCGGTTTCCCAAGCACGAGCGGTACCACCGCCTGGCAGAGCTCGAAGACCAAGCTTTGTTGGTACCATCGCCTGATAGGGGCGGTACCACTGCCCAGACCACTTGGGAGACCGAGTCTCCTAGGCGGTGCCACCGCCGACGAGGCTTTCAGCATCCTGGTTGGGCCTTAAATTTGGCCCAAACCAGCCCAACTTCGGGCCCAGTTGGCCCCTAGTAGAGTTGATGGGATTACTTCCCAATCCAAACCCCAATTGTGTGGTAACTACGATTCCTAAGAAATATTGTAAGCATTCTAGTTTTGGTACGTCAATTGCTCTTCCGGCGAGCTTTCGGCGAACTTCTGACGAACTCCCAACAAGCTCCTGGACTTCACGATGATCTTCTTGACAAGTTTCGACAAGCTTCTCTAGCAAGCTCCGAGACTTCTCGGCTGGTTCCGACAGAACTTCCAACGAACGTCCGGACTTCCGACGAACTCTCGAATTCCCAACTTCATTTTGCTTCATGCCTTGCTATCATAGTTAATCCTGCACATGTAAAACACACTTCGATCTAGACAATTAATACTAAGCATTAATCATGTTGTCCGGCATGCCATTGG
Source organism: Musa itinerans (assembly GCA_001649415.1). Classification (NCBI taxonomy): domain Eukaryota; kingdom Viridiplantae; phylum Streptophyta; class Magnoliopsida; order Zingiberales; family Musaceae; genus Musa; species Musa itinerans. Next base: position 78,192 of record LVTN01000670.1, on the reverse strand, counting down.
TCTCTCGATGCTTCGTTCTTCGGCACATCGTCCTCTCTTGCGGCCTATTGCCCAATCAGCTAGTTTACTCCGCAACTTCGATATCCTTGGCATAATATCCGCTCTTCTTGGCCCAATGCCCGAATCCATAGCCCAAAGCCTTCTGTCGATACTTCAACCGATCCTCCAGCCCAATGTCCAATCTTCTGAAATGTTTTCCCCTGGCACAACATGATTCTTCCTGCTTTAATTGTCTAATCCTGATCGAAGAATCCTGCATCACTTAAAACGTAGATTAAAACATAAACACTTATCATTTGGTTTCATCATCAAAATATGAGATTCAACAATCTCCCCCTTTTTGATGATGACAACCAATCGATGACGGAGTTAACCTTAACTCCCGAAGTTTAAACAAACTCCCCTTATCAATATGCCATTGATAGAAACTCTTGGATTAAAAAATTCAAGGAACAAATCATGCATAACATGATCATACATCTCCCCCTTTATCATCAACAAAAGGAGAAGTTCAATTCTCATGTCTTTAGAAATACAAGTTCAAATCGTTGCATGAAAAACATAATATCCATTTTTATCATCATACAAGCTAGCAAAAATTTAGCAAGTGTTACATCATATTAGAACACGCAAGCTATCAAATTTTAGATATGCAAGGTTTTACAACATACAACCTAGCAAATTTAAAGATGTGCAAGTTGGCATATTTGCTTTTCTTTGTGATGTGCAACATAGCATATTTTTGCATTTTCTTAAGATTTCAAGCTATCAATTCTTGGTGATGTTCAAGATAGCAATTTCTTTTTTCTCTTTTGAGAAGTGCGAATTTTGCTTTCTTTGCAATGCGCAAGTTAGCAATTTTTGCTTTCTTCTTGTATTGTGCAAACTAGCATCTTTTATCTCCCCCTTTGTCATTATCAAAAAGAAGGGAAGACCCTTTACATCAATTTTCAAATTATGACAAAGGTAAGAAAAATCAAGTCATGAATATCAAAACAATTTTTCATCATGAATATTTCATCATTGCATGTATCAGAATAATATCATGAGTGTTTCATACATTCATATCATTACATGAAGAATACCAAAAAGAACTTGGTGATGAGACATACTTCATAAATTCAAAGAATTTTACATAATAAAATTTAAGTCATAAACCTTAAAATATATCATGAGAGAACACATAAACGATCTTGATTCATGTATAATATCTCTCAATTCATATAGAAAATCTCAAGTAATTACAATTAACTAAGATCATGATTTTGATAAAACTCATTCAAATTCAAATCGTCAAAATCATTTTCAAGAGATTCATAAAAAGATGATCAAATAGATTCATCAAAATGAATAAGATAGAGAAAAAGAATTTTCAAGAAAAATATTTTTCTCTATTTAGTTGTTTCAACTTATGTGATTTATTTCATTTATGCCAAGTCAAGACATGTATCTTTTTAAAACCGAAAAAGCCACTTTCATTATGGTAAAAATTGATAATCCATAAATCGCAAGAAATATACAATCGTCAACACTTACACTATTTCATATAAGCATGTCTTTTTCATTTATGCCAAATCAAAATATGCATCATTTTTAAAACTGAAAAAGCAACTTTCATTATGGTAAAAATCAATAATCCATAAATCGCAAGAATCATCATGCATAATTTTGAAATATAAATTTATTAAGCATGATCTCAAATTACATTATTTCATCCAGCATGATTTCATATTTTTAATCAAAATCATTTTGTTTGTTTATCATAAAATATGTATTTTTCATTATTTTTTTTTAAATCATTAGAAAGGTAAGCATGATCCAATTTTCTTTTTTTATTTTCATTAAATTATTAAACAAGCACTTTTCAAGAAAATTAATTCTAAACTAAATTAAAAATAACTCATGAAAAATATCATGTAATTTCAAAATAAACTAAAGGCGTTTTGATTACCTCAACGTCGAAAGCCGTTAAGGCGTAGTTTGCCACTTCGCCTTTGTTGATTTTCTTCTTGTCGTTAAAAATAACTCATGAAAAATATCATATAATTCCAAAATAAACTAAAGGCATTTTGATTACCTCAACGTCGAAAGTCGTTAAGGCGTAGTTTGTCACCACGCCTTTGTTGATTTTCTCCTCATCGTTGAATGAGCTCGATTCATCCCACTTTGTGTTCTTCTTCTTGCATTCAAAGCAAGTAGTTGCGTTCTTTTTGTTCTTGTTCTTTAATTCTTGTTTCATGAAATTTTTAAATTTCTTAGTGAGTAGTTCATGTTCACCATCACTTGAGCTTATGCTCGAGTGATCTTCAAATATTCTAAGTTTGAAATCCTTCCTGTTCTTTGGAAGGTAGTTCTCAAGTTCTTTACGTGCATTACACGTCATTTCATAAGTCATCAATGACCCTATTAGTTCTTCGATTGGAAATTTGTTCAAGTTTTTCGATTCTTAGATAGCCGTTATTTTTGAATCTCAACTCTTATTAAGATAATACAAAATCTTGTTTACAAGTTCAAAATCTGAAAAACATTTGCCAGGAGCTTTTAAACCATTGACGACATCCGAAAAACGGGTGTACATGTCAATAATAGTTTCGCTCGGCTTCATTCGAAAAAGCTCAAAATCATGCATTAAAAAATTAATTTTTAAATCTTTAACTTTGCTAGTTCCTTCATGTGTGATTTCAAGAGTGCACCAAATATCGAAAGTCGTTTCGCAAGTAGAAACATAATTAAACTCATTTTTATCTAAGGCACAAAACAAGGCATTCATAGTCTTTGCATTTAGAGAAAACGTCTTCTTCTCTAAATCATTCCAATGGTTCATTGGAAGAGAAGACATTTGAAAACCAGATTTGACTATATGCTATAAATCGAGATTCAATGAAAGCAAGAAAACTCTCATTCGAGTTTTCCAATAAGTGTAGTCTGTCCCATTGAAAAAGGAAGGACGAATGAGAGAGTGACCCTCTTGAAAGCCGAAAAGAGCCATTTCTCTTGGGTTTTAAACCAACTAAGAAATCACGAGGCTCTGATACCAATTGTTAGGATCAAGAGTCTGGAGTTAGCACTAAGAGGGGGGGTGAATTAGTGCAGCGGTAAAAACTATGTCGGTTTGAAAAACTTCGTACAATAAAAACCATTTCCGACGAAAAATCGATTTCAGAAACTTAACTTGAAAGCGTACGTAAAGAATTGAATGTAGTAAGCACTTAAGGAGGTTTGCAGTAAGGTAATAGCAAGAATAAAATGCAAACTAGAGAACACAACAGTTTTATAGTGGTTCGGTCGTCGTGACCTACATCCACTCCACCGATTCCTCTTCCATCAAGGCCACCGGCATCCACTATCGATCTTCCTTTAATAGGCGAAGATCAACCTCCTTCTTACACCCCTCTTCTCCTTTTCATGGGTTTAGGAGACAACCCGTACAAGCACACACACTCCTCTCTAAATAGAAATCTAAGTTTAAGCTAGAGGAGGGGATTCACTTATGATTGCAACAACGTTTCCTCACTTTTAATCTCTCTGTGCTTGTGTATTTTAACCAGGGATGAGAGGGGTATTTATAGGCTTCAAGTTGATTCAAACTTGGAGCCTAAAAACATCTCATCCAGGGTTTCCCGGGCACGGACGGTACCACCGCCTAGCAGAGCTCGGAGACCGAGCTCTGGCAGTACCACCGCCTGACAGGGGTGGTACCACCGCTGGCAGCATTTGCTGCTAGCGGTACCACCGCCCAGACCACCTGGGAGACCGAGTCTCCCAAGTGGTGCCACCGTCGGCTAGGCTTTCAACATCCTGGTTGGGCCTTGAATCCGGCCCAAACCAGCCCAACTTCGAGCCCAATTGGCCCCTAATAGTGTTGATAGGATTACCTCCCAATCCTAACCCCAATTGTGTGCTAACTATGATTCCTAGGACATATTCTAAGCATTCTAGTTCCAGTACGTCAATTGCTCTTCCGGCGAGCTTCCGGTGATCTTCTGGCAAACTTCCGACAAACTCCCGGTAATGTTCCGGCGGACTCCCGGCAAGCTCCTGGACTTCACAACAATCTTCTTGGAGAGTTCCAATGAGCTTCTCTAGCAAGCTCTGAGACTTCTCGGCTAGTTCCAACAAAACTTCTGACGAACGTCCGGACTTCCGACAAACTCTCGAACTCCCAACGAAATCACGTCCTTGACTCCGGGACTTCATTTTGCTTCATGTCTTGCTATCGTAATTAATCCTGCACATGTAAAACACACTTTGATCTAGACAATTAATACTAAGCATTAATCATGTTGTTCGGCATGTCATTGGTCTCTCGACACTTCATCCGATTCTTCGGCGCATCGTCCTCTCTTGCGGCCTATTGCCCAATCGGTCAGTTGACTCCGCAACTCCGATATCCTTACTGCAATATCTGCTCTTCTTGGCCCGATACTCGAATCTATGGCCCGAAGCCTTCTATCCTCTGACCCGACGTCCAATCTTCTGACATGTTTTCCCCTGGCACAACATGATTCTTCCTGCTTTAATTGTCTAATCCTGATCGAAGAATCCTGCATCACTTAAAACGTAGATTAAAACATAAACACTTATCATTTGGTTTCATCATCAAAATATGAGATTCAACATAAAGGTCTCTTCTGAACCTATGAAAAGGAGAAAGAGTGTAAGGGTAGTTGATCTTCGCCCATTGAAAAGAAGATCGATAGTGGAAGTCAGTGGCCTTGAGTGAAGAGGAATCGGGAGTGAACGTAGGTCACGATGACTGAACCACTATAAATCCGATGTACTCGGTTTGCATTTATGTTCTGCTTTTCATTCTCATATTGCAAACTAATTCACTTGCTTACTACTTTCACTATGCTTACGAATGCGCTTTCAAGTTAAACTCATCTTTTCGATACGAGCTTTATCGAATGATATTTTTTGAATTGACGTAATTTTTCATAAGCATTAATTCACCCCTCCTCTTAGTGTCAATTTTGGTCCTAACACACCTACAACTAGCAAATGAAATGAGTGAAAATGAGCCAAAACATTCCTAACCCCGCTCAAGAACCATCCCAATGTCGAACAGTACATTCCAAAAAGGCTTTCATTAAATTGGACAAAATGAGTTACAAAGGCAGATGCCATCTCAAAGGAGAGGCCATAAATAAGAGCTCGCAAAAACAAAAAAATGGTCACTAGGACCCAATAGCATCAGGCAGTAGGAGGCAGAGCCAGAGGAGACGTCGGGCGGTCATCGAATGGAACCTTTGAGGGAGCAGGCACTTTGACACCTGAGGGAAGCTCCGCATAAGGATCCTCATTGACCTCGAGTTTTTGGTACCACTCCTTGAAGCGACGAGGTGCGATTTGCTACCCAAACTCATATGCAACCTAACAGGAGTGTCGAAGGCCGCATCAGAACCCCTTGGATTCCTTAAAGAAGGGTACGACCTTCCTTTCTCTCTCAGAGGCTTGGTTCTTCTACTCCTCCCATGCCCCTTTTGCCTCCTTGATTGCTAGACTAGCAACCACCAGCTCGTTAGAGTGGGCCGACAACTGCTCCCTCAACTACTTGCCCTCCTCAATGGCCTTACCCAATTGCTAGTGGGCATCTTTCAGCTCCTAGTGCAGGACCTCAACCCACTCCTCGGCCTTCGCTATACTCTCCGCAGCCTCGTCTTCGGCAGTAGTCACCACCTCCCGAGCCTCCTTTGCCCATACCTCCACCTCTTCGGCAGAGTGGAGGACCAGGCCTAGATCCAAGGACAATTCGGAGGTCACAACCTCCACCTTCCTATGGGCCTCCGTAAGGCGCTGCTCTGCCTCCTTGGTTTGAAGGCGAGCCCAAGTCAACTATGAGGATAGCTCTGCAACTTGAGCCTCCGCCACCCTCTTTTCTTCTGCAAGCCACTCCGCTTGGGCCCGTAGGGAGGAGTTGGCCTGGGAGAGGTGGCTAATTAGTGCCCCTACGTCTTGCAGATGGTCGACAAGTGTCATCATGTAGTGGTGGTACTATACAAAGGTAGGAGCGAGGTGGTTAAAAAGGAAGACCAAATAAAATAATGGATGCGCTTAAGGAAGGGGCCTTACCAGGACTTTATTGCGAGAACAGAGATCAACCAATACCTTTGGATAGTAGTGGTATACCAAGCCAGCTAGGACGGGGCTAAGAGACCCCCGACAGTAGGTGGCAGTTGGCTCGGCCCCCTCCCACAACCGCTGATCCTCAGTTAGCCCCTCCCAATGTGCATTCAGGGGAGCACCCGAGGTCAGGGCTACGCGGTCGGGCATGACTACAGTAGACAAGGTAGATGCAAGGAAACCCTAGTCCACTAAAGGATCAGGAGGAGCCGAAGGTACAACCTATGGACCTCTAGTGGCGTTATCATCCCAAGGGGTAGAGGGCACCTCAGCTGCCCCCTTGCGTAGTGACGCCATTATAGATGGACTCATGGATGGGCTCGAAGAAGCTACATGAGGACCCTCCCTCACTAGAGATAGTTACGAGCTAGGGCCCTCCTTAATGAATTGCTCCATATGTGGAGCCAAGGCCCCGGGAGATGGAGCAATGTGGAGCCAGACTGGTGATGTTGGTTGCTCGGAGGAAGCCTCTTCAGATGGCTCCGGGGTCGGCCCAAGCAGTAGCCCTGGAGAAGCAACAATAGCAAGATTTAGACCCCCAGTCGGGGCCCCATATGAGAGACAAGGGGTGGTCCCTGAGAGGCCCCCTCTCTAATGATCCTAGCCTAGGATGTTGAATTTGGATTTTGATGATAAAATCAATTGATGAGTTTACGATCTAATTTGTGTTTTGAGTGACGTAGGACTAACTTTGATCAGAAAAGGCAAATCGATTAAAGCAGGAGGAATTAGACGTTGGGCTGAAGTGAAACACGTCAAGAGATTGAACGTCAAGCCGGAGGATCGGTCGACGTACCGGGAGAAGGACTTCGTGCCATGAGTTCGGGCATCGGGCCGAAGGATCGGATATTGCACCAATAGATGGGAAGTTGTGAGAGTCAACATGCCGATTGGGTAATACGTCAAAGGAGAGGACGGTACGCTGAAGCATCAAACGAAACGTTGGATGAACCAATAACATGTCAGACAACATATGATTCACGCTTGTAATCATGTGTCTAGATCGAGTTAATTTACGACTAATTGAGTCGGTTTTGAAGTGAAAACAATGCTAACTCAATTATGGGCCAATTGGGCCTACTGTTTGGCCCATTCAATGACCTGTAGTAGGGTCTGGCAATGGTACTGCCCAGACATAATCTCCAAGATTGTGTCAGGCGGTGGTACCGCCCAGTGTCAGGGTATCAGGCGGTACCGCCCGATGTCAGAAAGTATTGGCAGTGGTACCGCCAGTACCCCGAAATCCCAAGGATTCCAATTTTTTGCTTTAATTTTTGAAGTCATTTGGGGTCTATAAATACCCCAATCTTTTATGCTTGAGAGAGCATGAAATTCAAAACAAAACTTTGTGATTCTAAGGTTATAATCCTTGTTAGAAAGTTGGGTTCCCTCCTCCATATACTTAGCGGTTATTCCAAGGGGGAGTGTGAGGGAATACTTGTAATAGAGGGGTGTAAAGGTTCTCTCCTGAACCTATGAAAAGGAGAAAGAGTTATAAGGGTAGTTGATCTTCGCCCATTGAAAGAAGATCGATAGTGAAAACCAATGGCCTCAAGTGAAGAGGAATCGGTACTGGACGTCGATCAGGATGACCAAACAACTATAAAATATGGTTTGCATTTACTTTATGCTTTTCAATTACATTGTAAATTGATTTCTTAATCTCACTATGCTCATTACGCTTTTATACATTTTTAAGTTAAACATCTTTCTGATACAACTTTATTGAACGAAGTTTTCGAATCGATGTAAATTTTATAAAAGCACTAATTCACCCCCCCTCTTAGTGTCTAAAGAGTCTAAAATAAATCTTTTGATGCATGATTTTGAATTGTTTCGAATGAAGCCAAGCGAAACTATTATTAACATGTATACCCATTTTACAAATGTTGTCAAAAGTTTAAAAGCTCTTGGCAAATATTTTTTGAATCTTGAACTTGTTAATAAAGTTTTATGATATCTTTCTAGAAATTGAGATTCGAAAGTAACTGCAATACAAAAGGCAAAGGACTTAAATAATTTTATACTAGAAGAACTCATCGGTTCATTAATGACATATGAAATGACTTATCTGACATATGATAAACTTGAAAATAACCTTCCAAAAAACAAGAAGGATCTGATACTTAGAACAAAAGAAGACCACTCGAGCGAAAGCTCAAGTGATGATGACCTTAAACTCCTCACAATAAAATTAAAGAAGCTTATAAAATAAGAATCTAAGAATAAAAATGAACTTAAAAAGGATAAAACAACTTGCTATGAATATAATCGGTTGGGGTACTTTAAAAGAGACTACGAAAGAAGAAAAAAGCACTTAAGGCGACTTAGGACAATTCGAGTACATCTGAAGATGAGAAGCAAATCGACAAAGAAGATGTGGTGAACTACGCCTTGGTGGCTTTCGACAGCAAGGTAAGTGACTTAACTAAAACCCCTTTACTTTACTATGAAATTACTTGATGCATTTCATGAGTTGTTTTTAAATTAGTATATAAAATATAAAAAAAAGGGGGGATCATGCCTTCTCTTTCTAGTGATTTTAAAAAATTAAAAAAATTGAGCATGACAATTACATGTTAACTCCTTGTACCAAGTATGAAGAGTTAGATTCACTTAAGAAGAAAAATGCATTACTATAACAAATAAAATGATTTTGATTGAAAATACTTAATGAATTTAATTTAATGATTTAATTATGCATGATTATTTGAAGTCTTGATAATTTTTGTGATGAATCTTGTTTTACGGTTTTAAACATGATGTATGGTTTTGACATAAAAAAAAACTTGGGCATACTTGTATGAAATCAATCACATAAATTGAAACAACTCAAAAGAGGAATGCATTATTTTTAAAAATGTCTCTATCCCTAAAATCTTTTCAAGTTTTCAATAAGAGATTAATGAATCTATTTATGTCATTTTGAATCTCTTGTAAGTGATTTTGATGATTTGACGATTTGAATTTGAATGAGTTTTATCTATATCATGATATTGAATTCTTAAAATTATAACTTGAGATTTTCTTTATATGAATCAAGACCCCTTACTCTTTATACTTGTATGATTCTTGCATTTTATTAAAGAGAATATTTATCCAAATGAATCATGATTTTTCTCTTGATTTCTCGGAATTCATGACTTAAATTTTTTTTTGAAGATCTTTTACTATTTGATCTCCTAAGATTTCTTTTTGATTATTTAAGAGGAGATTTGTCAAAATAAATCATGTCTTTTTATATTCAGATGATATTTGATATTATCTTTCATGACATGATTTTCATTATATATAATTCCTTTGTATTTATGGTTGTAAACCTTATGTTATGAGTAGAGCATTAATGGAAAAAAAAAATTATACCATTGTATTCTTCCACTCTTCTTCTTTCTTGTTTATAATGACAAAGGGGAGAAAGAAAATTGCTAGCTTGAATGTTAAACTTAGGCATGTTAAATCTCCCAAATGCATAAATTCTTCTTATACATTTTTCGGATCTTGATCTTGATTTCTCGATTTTGATGACTTGAGATTTCTTATATATAAATCAAGTTCTTCTGTGTTTCTTTTTGCTATAAAGAAGTTTTTATCCTAATCATGATCTTGATTTCTCGATATTTGATACTTGAGATTTTTTTGTGAATCAAGATCTCTTCTTTGATCTCTTATGTTTCTCTTTGTCATTTACTAAAGAGGAAAATTATCTAAATGATGTCACTTGACTTCTTGATGTTTATGACTTGAATTTTATTATGTACAATTGTCTTGTATTTATGATTTGTATATCTCATGATATGATTGAATCATTGATGTAAAAAAGAGAAAAATTACACTATTGTATTCTTCCCTTCTTTTTGACAATAACAAAGGGGGATAAAGTCTTGCTAGCTTGCACATCGCAAAAAAAAAACAAATTGCTAGCTTGCATATTTCAAGGAAAGAAAACTTGCTAACCTGCAAAAGGAAGGAAAAATTACTAGCTTGCACATTTCAAGGAAAAAAAACTTGCTATCTTACAAAAGGAAGCAAAAATTGCTAGCTTGCACATTCGAAAAGAAAGCAAAATTGCTTGCACATTGCAAAAGAAGCAAAATTGCTTGGTTGCACATTTCAAAAAAAGTAAAAACTTGCTATCTTGCACATCTAAGAGAAAAGTGCTAGCTTACTCATCTCAAGAGAAGCAAAACTTGTTAGCCTTCATACTTCAAAGAGAAGTAACACTTGCCAACTTGTTAGCTTGCATGTTCTAAAGTGATGTAAACCTTACTAAATTGCTAGTTTGAAAACTTACTAGTTGCACTTCTCCTTGTTAGGATCAAGAGCAACACTAGGAGGGGGGGTGAATTAGTGTAGTGAAAAATTCTTCGATTTCGTATAAAATTCGTCTCGATTCAAATCGTTTCGGAAAGATGTTGAACTTAAAACTTTCGTAAGAATGTAAGGAGAAGCTCAAAGAGGTTTGCAGTAAAGTAAATTGCACAAAAAGAAAAGCAAACCATAATTTAGAGTGGTTCAGTAAATGAGACCTACATCCACTTCGGATTCCTCCTCCGTCGAGGTCACCGGCATCTACTAAAGGTCTTCCTTCAATAGGCGAAGACCAACCACCTTTTATAGCTCTTTCTCCTTTTGCCGAGTTTAGGAGACAACCCTTACAAGTCTTACTTCTCTTTCTTGGATGGTTACAAGGCTAAGAGAGGGAGGAGGAGAACTCTTCTCACTTTTATAATACTTTTCACACCCTAAACACTTAGAATTTTTTACATATATAATAGCACTTTGTTACCCTTTAATGCAGAAAAATATGGGGTATTTATAGGACCCAATAGCTTCAAAATTGGAGCAAAAAAGTGTCTCATCCCAGATTTCTAGGGTATTGGCGGTACCACTGCCATTACTGGGCAGTACCACCGCTTGACACTTGACAATGGGCGGTACCACTGCTTGACAGAGCTCGAAGATCGAGCTCTAGCGATACCACCACCTGATAGGGGCGGTACCACCACTGGCAGCATTAACTGCAGGCGGTACCATCGCTTGACAAGGGTGGTACCACCACCTAGAACTCCTAGGAGACTGAGTCTCTCAAGCGGTGCCACCACCAGACAGGGTCCAGTATCCTGGTTGGGCCTTGAATCCAGCCCAAACCATCACTTGTCTTAAAAAAAATGAAGGATATGTCACCTTTGGAGATAACAATAAGGGTAAAATCATTGGCAAAGGAACCATAAGTAACAAATCCAACCATTTTATTGAAGATGTGTTGTTGGTTGATAGCTTAAAGTATAACCTTTTGAGCATTAGTCAATTGTGTGATAATGAATATATTGTTAGATTTGAATCTAATGCTTGTATTATAGAAAAACCATACAAAAACACATCTATGATTGCCTTAAAACAAAATAATGTATACACTATCAACATTGATGATCTTTGTAATAAAATGTGTTTTTTGGTTTTAAATGATAATGCTTGGCTTTGGCATAGGAGATTAGTTCATGCTAGCATGAAACTAATCTCTCAAATCTCATCTAAAGAACTTGTAAGAGGAATTCCTTAAATTAAGTTCATTAAAGAGAATGTGTGTGATGCATGTCAACTAGGAAAACAAATAAAAGGTAGTTTCAAACCAAAGAACCAAATAAGTGCCTCTAGACCATTGCAATTGATCCATATGGACTTGTTCGGACCAATTGCTACATCAAGCCTAGGAGGTAGCAAATACGCCTTTGTTATCATGGATGATTATAGTAGATATATATGGACTTACTTTTTGGCACACAAAAGTGATTGCTTTTGGTATTTCTCTAAGTTTTGTAAACTTGTTCAAAATGAAAATGGTTTTATGATTTCCTTAATTCGAAGTGATCACGATAGTGAATTTCAAAACCATGATTTCCAAGACTTTTGTGAATCTAATGGATAAATCAATTTCTCTACTCCGAGAAATCCTCAACAAAATGGGGTAGTAGAAAGAAAAAATAGAAACTTCCAAGAAATGACAAGAACCATGTTAAACGAACATAGCCTACCCAAATATTTTTGGGTCGAAGCTGTAAATATGACATGCTATGTTATGAATAGGGTTTTAGTAAGACCACTACTTTCCAAAACTCCTTATGAGTTGTGGAACAACAAAAAACCCAACGTCATTTCATACTTTAATGTTTTCGGGTGTAAATATTTTATTTTAAATGAAAAAGATACCTTAGGAAAGTTTAATGCAAAATCTAATGAAGAATTTTTTCTTGGTTATTCTTCTATTTCTAAGGCTTTTTATATATTTAACAAAAGAACTTTTGTTATAGAAGAATCTATTCATGTGGTTTTTAATGAAGTTTTCGAAGTTAAGAAAAATGACTTTGATGATGATCTTCATTTTGATGCTTTGAATTTAAATGAATCCCTTTCTCCATCTAGCAA
>LVTN01000670.1:34213-56043 GCA_001649415.1 Musa itinerans | reverse complement strand
TATTTCTAAAGCATTTCGTATCTTTAATAAAAGAACTTTGATTATAGAAGAATCTATTCATGTTGTTTTTAATGAAGTTTCCGAGGTTAAGAAAAATGATTTTGACGATGATGTTAATTTTGATTCTTTGAATTTAAATGAAACCCTTTCTCCATCGAGTAACTTGAATGCATCTACTTCTGAAACATCCTTACCCAAGGATTAGAAGTATATAGATGCTCATCCTAAGGAGCTAATCATATGAGACACATCTAAAGGGGTTCAAACTCGTTCCTCTCTTAAGAATTTTTGTGCAAACGCTGCTTTTCTCTCCCAAAATGAACCGAAATGCATTGACGAGGCCTTGAAAGATGATTCATGGGTCATCGCAATGCAAGATAAGTTAAATCAATTTGAGAGAAATGAGATGTGGAAGCTTGTTCCTAAGCCAAATGACCATTTAGTTATTGGTACTAAATGGGTCTTTAGAAACAAATAAGATGAATTTGGTATTGTGGTTAGAAACAAAGCTAGATTAGTGGCCAAAGGTTTCAACCAAGAAGAAGGGATCGATTATGAAGAGACCTTCGCTCCTATGGTACGATTAGAAGCCATAAGGATGCTCTTTGCCTATGCTAGTAGTAATAATTTTAAGTTGTTTCAAATGGATGTTAAAAGTGCTTTTCTTAATGGTTTTATTTCTGAATAAGTTTATGTTGAACAACTTCCCGGATTTGAGAATGATAATCTCCCTAATCATGTGTTTAAATTGACTAAAGCTCTTTATGGATTGAAACAAGCCCCAAGGGCTTGGTATGAGAGACTTAGCTCATTTCTTATCGAAAATAATTTTTCTAAAGGCAAGGTTGAAGCAAAATGAAGTCCCGAAGTCAAGGACGCGATTTCGTTGGGAGTTCGAGAGTTCATCGGAAGTCCAGACGTTCGTCGAAAGTTCTGGTGGAACCAGCCGAGAAGTCTCAGAGCTTGCTAGAGAAGCTCGTCGAAACTCTCCAAGAAGATCGTCATGAAGTCTAGGAGCTTGCCGGGAGTCCGCCGGAACATTACCGAGAGATCGTCGAAAGTTCGCCGGAAGTTCACCGGAAGCTCGCCAGAAGAATAGACATAGGGACTTGTTTAGCTTAGCAAATGTTTTAGGATTTTGTAGTTAGCACGTAATTGGGCTTGGATTTGGGCCAACCTAATTAGGGGCTAGCTAGGCCCATGTAAGAACTATGTTGGGCCCAATAAGAGGCCCAAATAGTGCCCCAAGAAGTCTCATCGTCGTGGTATAGTCTTCGAGACTGTGTCAAGCGACGATACCACCAATCCGGGCGGTTGTACTGCCCCTAACAGGGTGCCAGGCGGTAGTACTGCCAGTCTGGGTGGTGGTACCGCCCAGCACTGCGCCCCAGGCGGTGGTACCGCCAGACCTGGGCGGTGGTACCGCCTAGGGCAGTGTTAGTGTCAGTGTCAGACTGACACTGGGCGATGGTACCGCCTGTGCTCGGGGAACCCAGGATGAGATATTTTTAGGCTCCAAGTTTGAATCAACTTAAAGCTTATAAATACCCCTCTCATCCCTGATTAACATACACAAGTATTGAGAGTAAAAAATGATAGAAACGCTGCTGCAATCTTGTGTGAGCTCCTCTCAAATTTCTAAGTATTAGAATAGTCTGAGAGAGGAGTGAGTGGGGGTGTAAGGGTTAACTCCTAAACCTAGTAAAAGGAGAATCGAGTTGTAAAAGGTGGTTGGTCTTCGTCTATTAAAGAAAGACCCATAGTGGATGCCGGTGGCCTCGACGAAAGAGGAATCGGTGAAGTGGATGTAGGTCACGTTGACCAAACCACTATAAAATTGTCATGTTCTTTGGTTTGCATTTTATTCTTGCCATTTACATACTGTAAACTACTTTACTTAGTTAGTCACAATGCTTCCATACACTTTCAAGTTAAGTTTCCGAATTCGGTTTTCAACGTAAACGGTTTTTATCATATGAAGGTTTTTTTGAACCGACGTAATTTACCGCTGCACTAATTCATACCCCCTCTTAATGCCGACCTCGGACTCTTGATCCTAACAGGCACCGCTAGGGCCAGCGGTGGCACCGTCTGGAAGACAGTGCCCCTGGATTTCTGGGTGATGGTACCGCCAGCAATAGTGCTACCAATGGTGGTACCACCTAGTGTCAGATCAGCGGCGATAGTACCGCCCAATAACGATGATGGTACCATCAGTACCCTGGATTCCGGGGATGTGACACTTTTTGACTCCAATTTTGAAGCCTTTAGGGCCTATAAAAATCCCACCCTTTTCTGCATGAAAGGGCACGAAAGTATTAGCTTAATCTTGAATTCTTGAGTCATAAAAGTGTTGTAAAAGTTAGAGTTCTCCTCCATCTCTTAGCCTTGTAACCATCTAAAAAAGAGGAGTGAGACTTGTAAGGGTTGTCTCCTAAACCCGGGAAAAAGAGAAAGTGCTGTAAAGAGGTGTTCGGTCTTCACCTATTGAAGGAAGGCCTTTAGTGTACGCTAGTGACCTCGTCGGAGGAGGAAGCCGAAAGTGGATGTAGGTCACCTTGACTGAACCACTCTAAATTTCGGTTTGCTTTTCGTTTGTGCAATTTACTTTATTGCAAACCTCCTTATTCTTCACTTGCACTTTTACAAAAGCTTTCAAATTCAACTTCTCTCTGAAACAAATTGAATCAAACCTATTTTCGTTAGAATCAGTTTTAAACGAAACAAATAATTTTCTGAAATCGTGAAAGTTTTCTGCTGCACTAATTCACCCCCCCTCTTAGTGCTGCTCTTGATCCTAACATAGTTGATCTTCGCCCGTTGAAAGAAGATCGGTAGTGAAAGCCGATGGCTTCGAGTGAAGAGGAATCGGGAGTGGACGTAGGTCAGGATGACCGAACTACTATAAAATATGATTTGCATTTACTTTATGCTTTCCATTTACATTGCAAACTGATTTCTTAATCTCATTACACTCATTACGCTTTCATACGTTTTTAAATTAAACATCTTTCCGATACGGCTTTATTGAACGAAATTTCTGAATCGACGTAAGTTTTACGAAAGCAGTAATTCACCCTCCCTCTTAGTGCCATCACGCTCCTAACATAGGAGACAGAGCTACCTCTCCACGGGCAATGGCTCTGGGGGCTCAGTAGTGGTTGCCTGATGCCTCTTTCGAGGGTGTAGGCCTATGGTGTCATGCTCACCCGAGGACCCCGAAGACGTCGGAACCCTCGCAAGGGGTTGCAACTCCCCCATGAACAGGTTGGCACCAGCCTCAGAGCCTTGGAAGGCCCCAATATGAGGGCCACGAGAGGAACACTAGGCCCATTATGGTTGCCCGCCCATTTGCAGGCCCTCATTGGGATAAGAGAGGGACACTGAAGGGCGCTGCCTCTTTAGCTCCCAAAGATTCATACCTACCAAAGGATCACAAAGCAAGAGTCAGAGACAAATGAAAAAGAGCCAAAGAGAAAAGAATGACCGTACCAAATGGGGTATAGGGAGGAGTGGCCTCCACTGAAGGGGCTTCCTCCTCACACTCCGCGGCTCCAGATAAGAAGAACCCCCGTATCTTCTCCAAGGCCTCAACTTTGACCAAGGACAGAGTGGGTAACACGTTGTCCACGGTGTGTGCTACCTAAAGCACTGGGTGTTGAATCCCGGATTTTGATGATGAAATTAATTAATGAGTTTATGATCTAATTAGTGTTTGAGAAAAGTGATACTGGACTAACTTCGATCATATAAAGGCAAAATGATTGAAGCAAGAGAATCAAACGTTGGGCAGGAGTGGATCATATTAAAGATCAGGCATCGAGCTGGAAGAATCGGGCATTGTATAAAGATCAGATGTTGCGAGAGTCAATATGTCGATGGATTAAGCAATACGTCGAAGGAAAGCATGACACGCCGGGAGTTCGGATGAACCAATGACATATTGGAAAAATAGGATTCAAGTTTTGTAATCGTTTATGTCTTGATTATCATAGTTCAGGTTTTAATTGAGTTGGTTTTTGATGTAACCATGCTAACTTAATTAGGGACCCATTGGGCCTAAATCATGGTTGATTTGGGCCTATTGAAATGCCCATTCAGTGACCTATAGTTGGGTCAGATGATGAAACTACCTATGAGTTGGAAAGTATAAAGTATCCATTTTTGGAAGATTTGACGGTGATACCGTCAGTGTCAGGCGGTGGTACCGCCCAGACTAGCTATAGTACCACCCAGACTAGCTATAGTACCACCAGAACACAGTCTTTGGGACTATATCAAGCGATGGTACCGCCTAGACTAGCGATGGTACCACTAGTGCTCACTACTACAGGCGATGGTATTGCCCAACATTGGTAATAGTATCACCAATATCCTGGAAACCCAAGGATGAGACTTTTTGGCTTTATTTTTGAAACCATTTGGGGTCTATAAATACCCCACTCATTTTTTCTTAAGATAGCAAGAAAAGATCATGAAAAACTTATGATTATAAGTGTACAAACTCTATTGAAAGTCTTGAGTTCCTTCCTCCTCAATCTTCTAAGTCATTCTAAGGGAGTTATAAGGACTACTTATAAAAAAGAGTTGTAAAGGTTCTCTCCTAAACCTATAAAAAGGAGAAAAGAAATGTAACAAGGGTGGTTGATCTTTGCCCATTGAAAGAATATCGTTAGTAAAGTCGATGACATCGATGGAGGAGGAATCAGGAGTAGACGTAGGTCGCGACGACCGAACCGCTATAAATCTAGTGTGCATTTTCTTTGTACTTTTTATTCTTATTGCTTATTGATTTAGTTGCTTACTGTTTTTATTCACATTCCAAGTTAAACGTATTTTCAATACGGGTTTGATTGAAAAAATTTTAGAATCATTTCAACTTTTCAAAAGCATTAATTCACCTTCCCTCTCAGTGCCTTTACGATCCTAATAGTTGGTATCAGAGTTAAGTTCTCTCAATTGGTTTAATGCCCAAGAGAGATTATATAGCTTTTTTCAGTAATCAAGAGGGTTACTTTATCACTCGTCCTCCTATGTTTAATAGGACGGACTACACGTATTGAAAAACATGAATGAGGATTTTTTTATTTCTATGGGCTTTGATTTATAGAATGTTGTTGAATATGATTTTCAAAAATCCTCTAGACCTATGAATGAATGGAATGATCTAGTGAAGAAAATGTTTTCTTTAAATGATAAAGCTATGAACGCTTTGTTTTGTGCTCTAAACAAGAATGAGTTTAATCGTGTTTCTATATGTGAAACTACACACGATATTTGGCACACACTTAAAATTACTCGTGAAGACACAAATAGAGTAAAAGAATCTAAGATAAATTTTTTGGTGCATAGTTATAAATTATTTAGAATGAAGTTAAATGAAACCATTGGTGACATGTACACCCATTTTACAGATATTGTCAATGGTTTGAAAGCTCTTAGTAAATGTTTTACTAATCTTGAACTTGTCAACAAAATTCTAACATCCCCTTCAAAAAGTTTACAATCCAAAGATAACTATAATACAAGAAGCAAAGGACTTGAATAATTTTCCTCTTGAAATACTCAAAGGATCATTAATGACCGATAAAATAACTTGCAAGGCATATGATGAATATGAGAACAACTTTTAAAAGAACAAGAAGGATATGACACTTAGAACCAAAGAAGACCACTCAAGTGAAAGCTCAAGTGATGATGATGACTTGACACTTCTCACAAGAAAATTAAAAAAATTCATAAAAAGGAACAAAATAAATCTTGTAAAATAAGACTCTAAGAATAAAAATAAACTAAAAAATGACATAATCATCTGCTATGAATGTAACAATCCGGGGCACTTCAAAAGTGAGGGTCCACAACTGAAGAAGAAGATGCTAGTACAAAAGAAGAAGAAAGCACTCAAGGAGACTTAGGATGAATCAAGTGTATCAGAAGATGAAGAGTAAACTAATGAAGATGAGATGGCGAACTATGCCTTGATGGCTTTTAATGACGAGCTATGTGACTCAACCGAAACTCCTTTATCTTATAATGAATTACTTAATGCATTTCATAATTTATATGATGAATTTAAATTAGTTAGTAAGAAATATAAATTACTAAAAAAGGATCATACTTCTCTCTCTAATAAATTAAAAAAATATAAAAATGAGTATAACAATTGCATGTTAAATTCTTGTACTAAATATGAAGAGTTAGACTTACTCAAAAAGGAAAATATGTTATTATAACAAATATTAAAAAAATTTAAAATAAAAAATTAATTTTTAAGCATAATCTTCTCTAAACATTTCTAATATTTGTCTAAACTCACTAACCAAGGCGAAGGGTATGTCACCTTTGGAGACAACAACAAAGGAAAAATTATATTTAACTTTGCCAATAAACTTTTAATGATTTATTTTTAATTTAAATTTTTTCTAATATTTGTTGTAATAACATATTTTCTTTTTTGAGTAAGTCTAACTCTTCATATTTAGAAAAGAGTTAAATATAATTTTTCTCTAATACATAGAAAGGAAGAAATCAGTTTTATGAGTAGTAATACCCAACAAAAGCTAACTATGTTTGTTAAGGGACACACATTACATATTTCCCCTAAAGTTAAATATAATTTATGGTAGATATGGTCATTATGCTTATAAATGTTTATACAAAAAATATAGCTTACATAAATTAGTTTAAGTTCCTAAAGGAACTATAAATAACTTAATGCCAATAGTCAAGATAAGTAGATCTAATCATAAGAGACCCAAACTTAAATAGGTACCTAAAGCAAACCCCCCTTTTTTGTAGATATATCTATAATCAAAACTTATGAGCAAGAGATGATATTATGATAGTGGATGCTCAAGGCACATGTCCGGAGATCTAACACATTTCTCTAAACTCACTAGCCAAGGCAAAGGATATGTCACCTTTGGAGACAACAAGAAAGGAAAAATTATTGGCAAAGAAAATATAGGTAACAAATCAAAACTCTTGATTGAAGACGTTTTAGTAGTAGATAGTTTAAAACATAACTTACTCAGCATTAATCAATTGTGTGAGAAGGGATCTAACATTAAATTTGAATATAATGCTTGTGAGTTACTACACAAAAATAAATCTATGATTGCCTTAAGGACTAATAATGTGTATACTATTGATCTTGATGATTTTTATGATGAAACTTATTTTTCAATTTTAAACGATGATAAATGGCTTTGGCATAGAAGATTAGGTTATACAAGTATGAAACTAATTTCATAAATTATAACTAAAGAACTTGTAAGAGGTATACTTGGAATTAAATTTGTCAAAAATAAAGTTTGTGATGCATGCCAACTAGGTAAACAAATAAAAAGTAGCTTTAAATTTAAAAATCAAATAAGTACCTTTAGACCACTACAATTAATTCATATGAATTTATTTAAACCAATTGATATCACAAGTCTAAGAGGTAGTAAATATGCTTTTGTGATTATTGATTATTATAGTAGGTATACTTGGACATACTTCTTGGCACATAAAAGTGATTGCTTTAAATATTTTTTAAAGTTTTACAAACAAGTTTAAAATGAAAAAGGTTTTATAATTTTCTCTATTCGTAGTTATCGTGATGATGAATTTATATTGGTAGAAAGACATGAAGAAGGAAATTGTAAGATATGTTTTAAAGTATTTGATTTGTAGAGATTTGGAGATTTGTTGTAACCTTTAGATATTCTTGAATGAAAAAGAAAAAGTATTACCATTAACTTTGTTTCAAGTTTATCAAGGACCTCTAGAAAATATGATGTTATTTAAGTCATTATTGATAGGTTAACCAAATCTACATATTTATTACCTATTAATATAACTTATTCTCTTAATGGACTTGCAAACTTATATACTGATGAAGTAATAAAACTTCATGGTGTTCCAAAAGAAATTATCTCTCATAGAGACTTTAGACTTCTTTCTAGAGTATACAAAAGATTATAGGAATCTATGGGCACTAAAGTTAAGTTTAGCATTACTTATCACCCTCAAACCAATGGTCAATCAGAAAGAATAATTCAAACACTTGAGGATTTGCTTAGAGCTTATTTTATGAATTGAAAAGGTGAATGAGATAAAGATATTTCTTTTGTTTAATTCACTTTATATAGGAGAAAGTGTAGAACACCTATATTGGGAAGAGGTTGATGACAAAAAGCTATTAGCACTAGATAAAGTATAAGGGACTATTAAGAAATTTTAAGTTAATAAGAAAGATATTAAAGACTACTCAGGACCGTCAAAAGAGCTATGTTGATAATAGAGGAAGAGATATTGAGTTCCAAATAGGGGATTTTGTATTATTAAAAGTCTTCTATTCTAAGGGTGTGGTAAGAATTGGGAAGAAAGAAAAGTGAGCCCCTAGATTTGTTGGATCTTTTGATGTCATTAAGAGGATTGGTTTTGTTGCCTATAGAATTGTCTTGCTATCATCCTGGTGTCAAATCCATAATATCTTCTATATATCGATACTCATAAAGTATATACTTAATTCTTCCCATATCTATATATGAGCTAATTGTAATTGATAAAGACTTGTCTTACGTGGAAGAGCCTATTTAAATCATTGATAAGAAAGAAAAGATCCTAAGAAACAAGATCATTTCTTTTATTAAAGTGATTTCAAAGTACCATTCTATTGAAAAAATTACATGAGAGATAAGGAAAGAGATAAAGAAAGCTTACCCTTATCTTTTCATTGATTAAGATATGACAATTTAGAGGACTAATTTTTTTTTTAAGGGGGGAGAGTATAATATTCTTCACTTTTGAATTATTTATGATATTCATGATTTTTATTTGATTAGTTTAATGAGGATTATTTAATAATTTTTTTACAATAAATAATTTTACTTTGGGAACTTGTTGCTAGGTTAGGGACCTAATTGTAAATCCTAGAATTTGAATATGATTCATGAAAAGATTCATATTAAATTAAGAAAAAAAGAAAGGGTGGAAGATATATGTTACTAGCTAATATAAGAATTATGCCACTTATGTTTAGTTTCATTGACGACACCTATGCTTTCTTGATATACGTTTGCCCCATTGTCATCTTTATGCTAGCTAATCAATTAGAGGAGAAAAGTTAAGAAAATTTATGAAATGAGAATTTTGCTGCAACCTGTCTTAGATTAAAGAAGAGAAGAGAAGAATAATTGAAGAAGAAGGAGAGGTGTTGCTTTGACTCGAGGGTTTGGACCAATTCATCACTCTTGGATTAAATTTTTCTAAGACAAGTGTTCAAATTCATCCTACAATGATTTCTATCCTTCATTTCTTCTTGTTTATGGGTAATTTGTAGAGTTTTATCTTTTCTAATGACATAAACATTATTTGAGCTACAAATTTACTAATGTAGAATTTTTGAGAATTTTGATATATCTGCTTTGTTTTAACTATAACATTTTGTATAGAATTTTGATTTGGGTAAAACCTAACTTTTTAGAAATTAGACTTTTATATCTTTCTTTCAGTACCAATTCAGAATGCAAATGCCTAAGCAAATATTTGTTTCTTTTGATCATTTGAATTTTATAAAATAGAGAATATTTTTTGATCTTTCTATATTTAAATTGCTTGTAACTCTTTATAGACTACTCTAATTTATATAAAACATAATTTATCTAAAAATAGACTCATATATCTTTTAAATAATATCTTGATTGAGTAAATTAGAGTAAAATTTATTATCCAAATATCCCGTACAATATACCTTATAGATTCTATCAGAATAAATTTATTTTTAAATTTATCAATTCTTGCTTCTATATTTTTAACTTGATTTAAGTTAAAATTCTTCAAATATTATGTGGCTATTTGAAACTCTTATATCTCTTGATTTCAGCTAAAATTTTTTTCTCAATTGAGCCAACACTTGTTTTAGATTATCGTTTACTCCTCTCGTTGGGACAGTATGTTTTGCGGGAAACTGCAAGACCTAATTTTTAAGATACCACCATCTGTAAGACTTAATTTAATATTTCTAACGCACAACTTTGCATCTTATATGGTACTGATATTGATGATATTAATCACTTTTTCTTTAGCTTTGATTTGCTATTAAAAGCTAAGTTTTCTTAATTCAACAGTTGGTAACAAGTTTTACGATTTTAATGATTGGATTAATGGTTTTTGACTTGAGAGGAGCAATAGCTCTAATTTCTATAACTTATAAAGCAATATTATCATTGAATAATAAGTTACTGAAAGCGTCTGGAGGTTCTATGGGTGAGATACACAATGTTCTTTCTCTGATTAAATGGATTAAAAAGATTTAGGTATGTACCAAGTTGAATGCGGATGACACTTTTGTTACTCTTTATGTAATGGAGGTATTGGATTTGTTGTTTTGGGCAGGGTGCAGACCCACAATGGACTCCCAAAAAGCTTTGATAATTAAGGAAGGATTGGTGTTTGAAAAAAAGAAAGGCATCGACAATCGGTCGAAAGTGATAATCTCGATAAAAATTTTAAAGAAAGAAGGGTTTGCTCGGTGGCCTATCAGAAATTACATCAGCAATATCAATGTTTTACTGTATAATTTTAATATATAAAGTTATGTGATACTGTATAAATTACAGCAGCAATATGAATAAGGATGCTCGCTCTAACAGTTCATTGGGTCTGAATAATTAACTTTTTTTAGAAAAACCAATATTTTGAAAAACATTTTTTTCTGGAAAATTCGTCTTTTCTGAAATTTGTGGTAACCCCATCGAATGTTTTATAAAAAGTAAAGGGTAAATAAAAAGGAAAATACTAATGCGGCAATTGCTAAATCCGACCTCACATTCACGGATGAGAACCGTGAGAGGGGCGGCGCGCCATGAGTCCCCTGTATAGTCCCACCGCACGATTGTTCCACACGATTCCATCCTTCCACCCGGCCCCTCACTTTCATCCCCTTCCTCTTGGGATTTCTCGGTGTGCTACTTGCCATGTCCGTCCTGAGATCGGCTTCCTTTCCGCCGAGATGGCTCGCCTCGGGTCCAGGCGCTCCCATCGCGCCGTCCGTTCGGGCATGTCAGTCCATGGAGAGGAGCAAGAGCCACAAGGTCTACAAGCAGCTCGGTTCGTCTCCCTCTCCTTTCTGCTATAAGTTGAACTAGTCGAGTTCTTGGACGTCGAATTCCATTGGCATCTCTCTTGTGTGGTCGTCGAGCTAGTAATAGCTCAGGTTATATTCATGCTTACAGTGGTCTCGAATGGCGTGGTTTGAATTTGCGATGGAAGAATGTGTGCTATTTTGCCAATGAACAATTGTCGATACTTCATCTACTAGGTAATTATAGGCAGTTGTATTACTCTGATGTGTTTAAAGAACCGAAATGAACGGCATCCAACACAACTCAAGAAAGTCCGAGTCCTTTCCACTCTTTAACGACATATGGTTGATTCCGCAAACTGGATCAGAGAGGAAAGAATCTGATGGGCTAACTGGCCTATAACTCCCGTTTGGTCCAACTGACCAAAACATTCAAGCTGGAGTTAACATACACTCATCAGATCCTGATAGGCTAAACTTAGTCTTTACCCACTTCTGATGTGGGACTAATTGGGGTGTCACATAAAGTGTGTCGAAGGTGAAGCCACAACTCACTTTTTAGAGAAATTATACAACTATCAGAAATTCCAATTTAAGCTGTTGCATCAATCTATAGTGAGCCCTCTAAGCTGGTTGCAATATCTGCACTGGATCAGCAAGCGGTTACAAAACAATTCTTGATTTTGTTTTCTGAGATACTTCTCAATACTGGATTAACAGATAAGCTTTGGTTGTAGAAAGTGACATCATTCAAATGACAACAAATAATTTTTTTTCCTCTAGTGATATGCATTTATTTTATTTTTCTTACAGATTATATGGTGTTAAAGTTTTTTATTAGTCATTTAATGTGTGGTGGCATTGGTTTTGATTATGTCCTAACGTCTAAGCCATAAATAAATTCCTAAGCTTTCCTTAGTAGATCAAAACACATTGTCTCCATAATCGTAAGTGTTGATTAGCTCCAGAATAGCTAAATTGGTCCCATTATCTGTTCCATGTCTTGGTGTTTTTTCCAAAAACTTATGTGTGATTACAATTTAAAACATCTGTTTCGTCAAGGACTCATCAAAATTTTATATTCAATTAAGGGCTTGAGGCTTGCTTTGTGAGTATTGGAATGTGTGTGATACTTGTCTTGAGAACAGAAGAAAACATGATATGGATTATAAGTGAATTTTTGTACTTCTCATATTGCTCTTTTATGGATTGAATTTGATTTGCAACATGGCTTAAGTGGTATGGAGGGGGACTGCAAATCCTTTATCCCCGGTACATATCTAGGTGTCACCTGATTAACAAAAAAATTGAATTTCTTATTCTGCTGATTTAACTCGACAAATTCTGTCCCCGGAGAAGGAGAGGCAAAAGGATATTGATACCTTATTTTTAGGTCTTTGACACATAATTGGCTGCTTGTGTTCTGATACATGACCCAAAATGAGAACTTATGTTTTAAAAGTTTTAAAGGCAATGTGAGCAAGAATTATAAGAAAATAGCACTATAGTCAGTTTACAGTATCTGAATATTTTATTATTGTTGTTGGTATCGTTGCTGTTATCGTTGTTAGACAATTTTCCTGATTTCACATTCTTCAGGTTTTATGACCCAATATTGGCAGTAATTTTATTCCATATACTATTGAATCTGTAACTTTATTGTCTAGGTTTGTACTCACTCAAGAAAAAGATTGAAGATGCAGTTCATCGTGCAGAGATGATGGCACCAAATGCATTAGAAATTGAAGAAGCAAGGCGAATCAAGCAGGAAGAAGCGCTTCGAGATCATAGTCTGTGGGATGACTTGGCTAAGTCTGATCAACATTTTACTGCCTTAGCTGATGCCATCAGACTAATCAATGATCTTAAAGATTTGAGATATAAGGTGCTGTGCTTCCCAAGACTGGCATAGTGTCATTTAATTAGATAAGTTATTGATATAGGATAAGTTGCTTTGTTACCAAGTTTGATATAGAACAAAAGTATGGAAAGCTCTTGGCATAAAGAAAATGCTTTTTTATAGGATTTTATAATTGTGGAATAAAGAAAAAGAAGATATTAGTTGAGATAGAAAACAAAAGAATAATAAGCAGATTTGCTTTGACTCAAGGATTACCTCCTAGTAATGAAGGTCTCACACATCTCTATGTTTTTTATTGGAATAATGGAATTGTACCATCCCAAAAAGGAATATAACCTCATGCCTGTAAAACATAATGGGGAAAAGAATCTCAGTTCGTTTAATAATTCTGTGTAATCTGGTTAAAATCTCTTTCCTTCTTTTTATAAACTCCCCAAGCACAAAAAGGAAAGAAAATCATAAAAATAAGGAAGAATACAATTAAGAAAATTATATCAAGGAAAGTTTTTCTTTATTCTTTAGAAGAAGATAAATTTTCAGACTTGTTTTTGCATGTAGTTTTCATTTTTATAATATATTTGATTGATAAACTTTTATCATTGTTGAATAATGAAAATTGCTTATAGAATCAAAATATTCAATCAAAATCAGAATTAGATTTCTTTCGCTTTTCTCCTTATTGGCTTCATTTTTGTTTTCACTAGGAAAATTTAGATTTATGACATTTGAAAAATAGTCCGTAAACTAATAAAATTTATTCAAACTAGAAACAAATTAAAATGGTCTTGCATCATACACTTTTGTTGCAAAGGAACTTGTCTCAAGTTCAATATTTGAAACTTTGTATCAACTTTGATAATAGAATATCTCGACTGAAGCAAAAGCTCTGGTTCTTTAAATGATAGAGGTTGTTATGTTAATATGATACCAAATCTGATGCAGTACAAAAGCATGAAAGGTTCTTGGAAGTTGGAAAAAAGAAATATTTTTTCTAGGATAGAGAAAATAAGATTGAAATAAAAGAAAAAATGTAGGATAAGTACCATACATATATTGGTCAAAAATGTACTCAGTGGGAAAAAACATCAATTCATTTCATCCAATGTTCTTTAGTTAAAATCTTTTCTCTCTTTCTATAGAGTCTCAAATGCAAGAAAAAAAATATAAAAACAAGGAAAAAAAATATAATTTAAAAATTACAACAAGGCAAATAATAATTTATTCTTTCCTTCTTCAAAGAATATATATTTTCATATTGTTTTGACAAATAATATTCCTTTTTGAGAATATATTTGATTGATAGGCTTCCATTCTTGTAGAATGAAACTTGTAGACGAAATCTTCAAATTTGATTTCTTCCACTTTTCTCCTTATTGACATCCATTTTGTTCTTATTGGGCAAACTTGATAACCAATGTAGGATTTTGTAATATGTTGACATTTGGCAACTTATGATATTTGCAAAATATCCATAAATTAATAAATTTAATTCAAATTGATGAATTTGGTCCCGTATCAGTTGTCTCGTCCATATAAAAAATAGTTGCAAACATTAGCTTTGACTTCCTAGAGTAATTCATTATTTAAGAAATTAAACCTTAGACAATCAAATTTTCCAATTTTATTGAGTCGTTAAAATTGGCCATGGGAACAAATTTGCACTTGACCTTTGTATGAGTTGTATGTGTTCAAAATCTTGCCTTCAGCTTCATCTAGTATGTTATTATTGGTGATATCTCTCAGGGCCTTGGGTAAAAACAAGTACTTTAACTATGTGTTTCACAGAAGTTCTTTTCCTTCTCCCTTGTCTTGATATCTTAATGTATCAATTATAGTATTTTGGCTGTTTTATTAAGAGCTTTCTATTTGCTAGTTCATGGCCAGTCTGAGTGATGCTATCAGACTAAAGTACCATGACTTCCTTTATTTTCTGATACAAAATAATTGTGTTGTGGACATAACTCTATTTCATACTTCTAGGCTGAAGAAGCAAAGTTGATCATGGAGTTAGCCGAGATGGATGTCATTAGTCATGAGCTTTTTAAGCAGGCTTATAAAGCAACTTTAGATGTTAACAGCTTCCTTGAGCAATATGAATTATCAAAGTTTCTGAGTGGTCCGTATGACAATGAGGGAGCTTGTTTAACTATCAAAGCTGGGCCAGAAGGCATTGCTTCTGAGGTTAAAGAACCATTTTGTTTACATTTAACAACAATTTTTGTAGCTAGATTTTTGTTTTCATAAAGCTGCATTTTTGATAACTGTGGTTTCTTAATCCTTAGCAATCAAGTTCCGAACTTTAGGTTACTGTAATCTCAATAAGTAATTTGAAACACCATCTAAACTTTCTGATTAATTGTTTTTAGCATATTTATATATTTTTAATTGTTATGAACATATTTCCTGATAAGATTTACTGAGAGGTACTGTCAGTAATATACTTTTTGCCTAAATAGAATTTGACTATCAAGAAAAATCAACTGGTATAAATATGTCCTATTATATACCTTAATTTTTCAATCATAATTTATAAGAAAGAGCAATTACTATGATTTTGACAATTTCATTTGAGGCAACTGCTGCAACATTGTTACGTCTATGAAGTTATCATTTCTATTGTTTTTTTATTGGCTTGTGCTAGTGGATTATTCTATGTTCTCTGTTTTTTTCTTTGTAATATATAAATACTATATCTTCCAAGTGTGTGCAAATTTTTGATAGTCAGATTGAAGCTTTTAGATTAAGGAAAGATGGACTAGCACATTGGCAAAATTTAAATCATTAGTTTATATTGTTAAGTGGGTATTTTTCTAGAGTTTTTGTGAAAGCCATGAGATGTAGGGGGTAGACTACAGTATGCTTTCACTTGAGAGAATTTGGGGCACAATTTTGATCAATGGCCTCATTTGTAATTTTTATCTATGATTTTACTGAAAAATTTGGATGCGCCAATCAAGATCTATCGTGCTGCAGTATCCTGCTCAGTATGGGCAGTACGCACCAGTTCGACGTACCGGTTTGATAGAGGACCGGTACACTGACCACCTTGTACCGGATGATCTATGTTATATTATCTCGTATTGCTCGATATAGGACTTGTACCAGTTGAAATAGTCGAAATCCGACCATTTCAACCGATACCAATCAAGGATCATGATTCATTTTATTCAATCGGTTCATTTGACCGTTTGAACTAGTAGAAAGGGTTTTTAACCCCTCATTCTCTCTCTTTGCACTCTCTCTAACTCATCTACTCTTTCTATTACTTTCTCACTCATATATTTCTCTCATTCTCTCGTTTGCACTCTCTTAAACTCCACAAAGTTACGATTGTGGATTGGATCAAGCTTGAGAGGCTAATTAGAGAGGATTAACACCTAAATTAGATAATCAAAGGTATATATGTTTTTTCTTAATTTTTGATGATTTTTGAGATGATTAAGCCTATTTTATGTTCTCAATGTGTAATATGTTGTTTGAGGCTTTTTATGATGGTAGAATAATGTTAATTAAGGAGTAATTAAGGCCTTTAATGTTGTTATTAGTGTGTATATTGCTTTTTTTCCGAAATTAGATACATATTATGTCAAATCTTTGTATTTCATGCATATTAGGGTGATTTACATATTTGTGATGGTAGAATATGTTTAATTAGGTTTTAATTTAGATTATTTTTGCTAAATTTATACTAATTTATATTTATTTCCAACTTAAATACCCTGATCTAACCTAAAGATTTATTATGATGACTTTTAGAAAGAAAGAGTATTTTGCAATTACATTATGATGACTTTTAGAAAGAAAGAGTATTTTGCAATTACATTGATGTATTAAAAATTATGTTTAATATAGGTAGTCACTGGTGTTTAAATTACAGGGAATATATCAAGTTTTCTGTGATCACCATGTGCCTCTTGGATTAGGAGAAAAGTTTTTATGACCATTTATGACAAGTCATCTTTTATAAATTGGAGCAGTGAAGAACTAAAAAATATAGAATAAGTTAGTGTAACCTAGATGAGAATATTAAGGTGTATATGTGAGATTCCTAGAAAAGATAGAATAAGACTATTTTAATTTGTAAACAATTAGCTCTGACATTGATAGAAAATAAAATAACAAAAATCATTTGAGATAGTATGGATATTTATTAAGATTAGTTGATTAGGAGACGTAGAGAAGACAAGAAAATTTGGCAACTGCTGTCTTGAGCTTTGTACGAGTATGTATATACCCTTATGAGGTCTGATTCAATTTTAATAAGTGTCAGCAGGTTGGTTTAGGGCAATAATAAACCCAAGGAGGTCTAGGGTCAATCTAGGTGACCCTAGACCTGATATTGGAGAGATGACCCTAGACCAGTAGTTTTAGGCAGTAACTATTGCGAGGTCATCTTAATAATAAACTGATATTGGAGAGATGAGACCCTAAACCACCCCTTGTGTGGTCAGAACCGAGCAACAGGAGTTCTAATATGGTTCTAGAATAAGTTAGCCAAGCTATTTACCTGATGGGAATTGTCTTTGAAGAATTTAAGGAGCCCCTTTTTTTTATTTTTTTGACGAGGCTCTTTTGGTTATATTTTGTAGGATGACAAGATTTCTTTTTCCACAAACCTCACAAAACTTCTATAAGAGAACTTGCAATATCTAAAGGTATAGTTGAGATTGATAATCTTTTTATGCAATAGAGTAGCAGTAGATCAGTAATGATCTCTCTTCTTCTCTTTATTGCTCTCATTTGGGAGGTCGATACTTCTTGTCTCGGAGATTACCTTGATAGGAGGGTCATATTCTCTTAAGTTGTTAGGACTAGATCGACCTTAGTGATCTATGGCAAATGTGTCAGTGTTTGTGCACCCAAGCTTGTGTCTCTATCAAGGAGCCAATACTGTAAAACATATCTAACTTCATAAAGGAGATGCATATCAATCTAGGGCTCACTTTGACAGACTTGGAGGGCAAATGGAGACATTTGTGGAGCAATTCTAACAACATGTAATGATCTTCATCAGATTCAATTGGTGTGAGATCTGCTTCCCTCAGACCTTTAAAACAAATTATTGGATGCAATCAGATAATATATTTGCAACAACAACCTTTTTGTATAAGCCCCGGACGTGTGAACCCAAGCAACCAACATATTTAACATTGACTACAATATGTTCTTGCCTTGAAGGCAATTGGGGTTGCAATAGGACTCAGAGCATTGCAATGTGCAAATTGGTGATGCGGTAGATAAGTGGCTAGTAGTCCCAGTTTAAACTTTGTAAGGTCTATCTAGAATTGAAGATCCAGTGCACCCTTGAGTTCCATGCTATTGGAGCTCGATTCAGCTGCTAAAATGGCAATTTTGACTTCAAAGTGTTGTCAACCAAGGGAATCTAAAATAAACTTTTGCAAAACAAACTTTTACTCTACACGAAGTCTAAACATTTAATTTCTTATAGATTATGTTTATATTATAATACTCCATGTGATGAAAGTTCTTTTATTTTTTTTTATATTTCTATACTTAAATGGTCATGTAAATCAACAACCAGGTTAAGAAAATTCATGATGGACATTCTATATTGTTATTCCATACTTCCACCTTTTCCCAGATAAGGTGGATTTGGGGGTGCATCATTTTTGTGGACTGATTAGACCCTAAACTGGATATTAACATCCTAATATTGATTTTAATTGTCATGGTTAATTTTAAATATATTTTCGATTGGTTTCCTACTTAAAATAAGAATAAATTGGATATCGAAATCCTAAGATTGATTTTAATTGTCAAGGCTAGTTTTAAAAACATTTTCAATAAATTTCCTACTTAGAATAGAAGATATAAACCTTTTATTTAATTATTTTTGGACTAATATTAGTCTTTATTTTTTCTAATTATTTTACTGAGCTTTGGATTCCATTATTGAATTTATTTGGTGTCTAATGGTTGTGATATGGATATTAGATAGTTTGAGTTAACCAAGTTGTTTAGATATTTGAAATAATATATTGAGAAACTTTAGTTTCCTCCTATTGAACTACTTATAGGGTGATTCCTTTAACTCCTTTATATATGACGGTTTGTACAACCTAAAGATTTTATTTGAGACTGATTATCTTTTGATGAAATAAATTAGTGGTAGATTAGTAGTAACTTCTCATGTTTCTTTTTTTCTTTCTTCGGAAGCAATTCTCCTTAGATTAAAGAATACCCTGATAATAAGGTCATATCATATCAAATTAATGGTTTCCTACATAGATAAGTTCATCGAAGGGAGAGAATAGCTAATTTATATTCATGTCCTCATCAAGAGACTTTTGGTTCAGACCATGTTGAATGGGCACAGTGGAAGTTAGCTTTGGTTCCATATTCATAACTTTGGATGGGACAATATGGGTGAGCTCTTTGGTAACGATTGTTCCTTAGTGGCATGGAGAAATGCCAATATCTTTCTAGCATGGCAGTATGGACCAAAAGTTCGTCTTGTTGGCAACTTCAGCATGGATTGACATGGCACATGCTAGTACCTTTATAGCATAATACATACCAACCTATTCTGGCACGCATCGGTTGGTACTACAATCCTTGCTCTAGGAGTTAGAAAGCCTTGAGGTGGTAGTGGAAGTGGTAATGGGGATTAGAGGAAAATAGAGAGAATAAGGGATAAAAGTGTTACTTTGCAACAAGAGCCTGAAAAATCAGAGCGAAATCAATTCAACTTGGTAGTACTCACCATATTTTATGGTTTTTGAATGGATTCCCTTGGTAGTTTTTGTAGAAATCATCTATTGAATTAGCACTGGATGGTTCTTGCTCGAATCACAACTAGGATGGATGATCGTGGAATTAGCTGATTGGTTTAGGTAGGTTTGATGACACTCAACTTTGGGAGAAGTCTATTCACCCGATGTGGATTTTACTTGACTTACACGCACAATTCTTTTGTGGTGCAGTTAACTTGGTTTTCCCTGTATGCATGGTCCATTGCTACTGGTCCTTGTTGGTGTTTAGCAAGAGAAATATTCAAGCTCTGGTCTTTAAGGATGGAAAGTGTGTCATTAAAAACTAAATTCCACTAACCAATCACTTGTGATGCGATTAATATTCTGACTAGTTTAATCATAACCAATAGTGATCATGGTTCAGAATTTGGTTAAATGTATGTCAACCCAGGGTCATGCCAAAGAAGCCCCATCTTTGTTTTTGATTTCCCAATTTAACGTGGAG
Organism: Musa itinerans; assembly: GCA_001649415.1. Taxonomy (NCBI): domain Eukaryota; kingdom Viridiplantae; phylum Streptophyta; class Magnoliopsida; order Zingiberales; family Musaceae; genus Musa; species Musa itinerans. The sequence continues at coordinate 35,893 of LVTN01000670.1, read as the reverse complement.
AGATCAATTCTGATTACTTTCTAGGATACGTTCACTGATAAGAAATTCTTTGTTTTGAAATCAAATCATCTTATTTTGGCATCTGTAACCAAAAGTAATTTATGTTGGAAAAATGCATGTAGTTATTGATAGTTTGTAGAGCTTCATACTATTGCTATGAATTCAAGTCATTGTTTAATGTAATATTGTTTGTTCCTTGGTTCAGAGTTAAGAGTTGCTACATTCATTAGTTTTGTGGCATGCTCTTCATATGTATAAATGCTTAACTGCATGTCTAGGTTTGGGCAGAGAAGCTTCTACAAATGTATACCAGATGGGCTGAAAAGCATGGATGGACAGGTAAGATCATTGAACGGTATTCATCTAAGGGAGCTGGAACCAGAATAGTAACAGTTGAGTTTGAATCAGAATACATGTATGGCTACCTTTCTGGAGAGAGAGGTGTACATAGAAAGATCTGCAATTCTGTGGATGGATCTGCTGTTCCTAGGGTAATCTTCGCTGTTCCTTAATATACCTCATGTTAGTAGGCCTTTAAAAATTCTAAATTTCTTAAACATTGAAATGAAGATGTCTTGCTTCAGAAATAAGGTAAACAGGACACAACTGGTAGCTCAGATCAAGTTTCCTTGGACTATGTATTATGAAATATATAAGGCATACATGAGAAGTTCCAAGTGGCCAACTGGGAGGATAGGTTATGACATATCATGCAATGGAATAACCAAATACTAACCAATTTTGCAGTATAAATTAGGTTCTTGATAAGGCGTTTTGGTTTTTTTTGTTCATGACTTGAGTAAAACAAGTTCACTGCAGATCATCACTTGTTTTATGCATGTCAAGGTTTATTAGAATAAGTCCCCTAAACATGTTAATCCATTAAAATATAAGTTTCTTTAGTAGACGACTTAAAACTATTGGGAACACTTTTTTAGAAAGGAAAACTGAGATTCACAAGTTCCCTAAAGATTTTGATGTTACATTTACTTGCCTGTTTTTAATGTGGTAAGCAAGGATTAACATCTCGGTCACACCAGTGATTGAAAAAGGCGCTCGGGCGCTCGCCTAGGCGCTTGGGCGCTCGGGCGAGGCGAGGCGAGGCCCGAGCGCCTCGCTAATCTCCTAGGCGGCGCGCTTCAAACAGGCGCCGCCTGGGCGCTCGCCCGAGCCCAGGCGCTGGGCGCTTCGGGCGAGCGCCTGGGTAAACCAAGGCGACCGAACCAGGATTTTAGGTCTGGTTTGGTCCTGGTTCGGTTGGTTAGTTGGTTCAATCGAACCAACTAAATCGATATAACCCTTACCCAACCCTAACCCGCTGCCGCTCCCGATCCTGATCCCGATCTCGCTGCTCGCAAACGCTATCGTTGTCGCCGCTGTCGCTGCTCGCAAACGTTGCCTCTGTCGCCGCTCGCGCCTCCCGCTGCTCGCCGCTCCTGCTCCCGCTGGCGCTGCTCGCCGCTGTCGCTACTCGCAAACGCTGCCTCTGTCGCCGCTCGTGCCTCCCGTTGCTCGCTGCTGTCGTCGCTCGTGCCTCCCGCTGCTCGCTGCCGCTTCTCCTTCTATATATTGTTAACAGTATATAGTATACTGTATACTGTTAATAGTATACTAATAATAGTATTTATATTTATTAGATTAATAATATATTATTTTGATTTTAATACTATTAATTTTCTT
>LVTN01000670.1:7368-34055 GCA_001649415.1 Musa itinerans | reverse complement strand
CTGTATACTGTTAACAGTATACTAATAATAGTATTTGTATTTATTAGATTAATAATATATTATTTTGATTTTAATACTATTAATTTTCTTAATTTAATAATATATTTTTATTTAAAATTTTAAATAATTATATTTATTAATTATATTATATATTTTTATATTTTAGCGCCTCGCTTCGCTCGGGCGAGCGCCTAGCGCCTCGGGCGTTTTTGGACCTTAGCGCCTTTTGGCGCCTAACGCTTTTTAAATCACTGGGTCACACCCTTGTACCCTTTTGAAGATTTGGTCTTGTGTCGAATGGTACAAGCTGGCCTAATCAATTCATCCTCAAAAATATACTTTTAAGATCCATCACAAACTATATATGAAGAAAACATGCATAAAAACCCTATAAAAGTACTAAAGTGGACATGTTATACATGCATTATAAAGTAAACATATATATTTATCAAATTTGTTGTCACACTTTTTTAATGTAGGACGAGTAGCAATTGATTTCTTTTGATGATAGGGAGCTAAAAAGAAAGAAAAAAGATAATAATTTAAAGATAATAGAAAAAAAATTGGCTAACAACCTGACTTACTTTGCCTTAAGGAGGGTACTCCCATGATGAAGACTTCGTACCTCCATACATCTTGCACATGGATGATGGAATCATTCCATCAAAGAAGCAATTTGTGGTCTCATACTACTCACAAGGTGGGAAAAGAACTGAAGTCATTGATCCATTTCTAATTGATGCATTACAATGTTCTAGCCCCTTTTTATAGGCTCATGTATAAGAACAAAAGGGAAAATATATAAATAAGAAAATTACAATCATATCAAATCGAATATATGATATCCTCTATCCTATTAAGAAGATAATATTTTTGACTGATTTGGAAAATAATCTTCCTCTCGATAATATTTTTGATTGAGAAGCTTTTATCTTTGTAGAGATGAATCTTTAATCAAGATTTATAATCTTCAATAAAAAATAAATATAATTTCTATTTGCATTCTTTTCTCCTCGTTGAGCAGATGTTGACATATGATAACTTATTATATATACGAAATATCCTTAAACTAATCAAATTTATTTAAATAAAATATAGACTAAATTGGTTTCATGTCATACGTTGTTGCTACATAAGAACTCCCCCTGAGTTCATATTGTTGAGATATGGATCGACCTTAATGATATAACATTTTCATTATCTTTAAATTGTCTCTCTGTCTCAAGGATCAAACTCCTAGGAAGAAGACCTCGCTCCTCTGCACATCTCGCATATGAACGATGGAATCATTCCATCGAAGAAGAAACTTGTGGCCTTGCACAATTCATACACAAGGTGGGAACAGAACTCAATTCATTGATATATTTCTAATAAATGCATTACAATATTCAAGTCCCTTTTTATAGACTCAAGTACAAGAATATAATGGAAAATGCAAAAATAAGGAAAATTACAATCGAATCAAATCAAATATGTGATATTCTCTTTCCTTTGAAGAAGGTAATATTTCTAACTTGATTTGAAAAATAATCTTTCTCTGTTAATAATATTCTTGATTGATAAACTTTCATATTTGTAGAGATGAATCTTCAATCAAGATTTACAATCTTCAATAAAAAACAAATATAATTTCCTCCATTTTTTCTGCATTTATATCCTTTTTGTCCTTGATAAGCAAATGATGACATATGAAAATTTATTACATATACGAAATATCCTTAAACTAATCAAATTTATTTAAATAAAGCATTAGACTAAATTGGTTCCATGTCACTTTTTGTTGGTAGTAGGCCACCAAAAGGATGAGTGATTTTGTGGGAGGTAGTTCCACGTCTTCAATGCAACTCGATTGTGGAATAAGATTACAACTTTGAAGAATATATAAGATTGTTTCCATGACATTGGATATCAATATACCATATACCACTGATGAAGGGAAGTTATAGTTGGGCCTCATTATTATTAATTATAGCTAGGATAGTGAGTTGTTGGGGCAATTATAGCTAGGATAGCTAGGTTATATCAAATACTATTGCTTTCATTATTGATAAGTAGAACTGCAACTATAACCACTACACTAGAGTTGTGAGCCATATGAAGCAAGGATTGTTGTACTGCCTGAAACGGTAGGAAACAAGTAGTACATATCAGTCTGAACGTGGATCGATGCGCGAACCATTCTTGTTTCAGGCCATTTGATCCAAATCATCAAATAAGTGCCATATCACCTCGATTAGGGTTTTCTACCCATTTCACAGGACGTTGCTATCGCTAGTGCTGCTGTTGTTGTCGGGGAATGTTGCCCGCCCGTTCACTACTGTCACCGTTGGACATCTCCTACCTGTTCATTGCTGTTGTGGGACATCACTTGCCCGTTCGTTGCCACCATGGGACTCTCTTGCACACGCCCTTCTGTTCTCCTCTTCTTCCTTCTTTATCCTCCTCCATAGCCCCTTTCCTTCTTCCTCCTCCATCACTTTGTTTTGTTCCTTCTTCTTCCTCCGTAGCTTTCCGTTCTCCTCGACCGTTCCATCTTCTTCTTCCTCCTCCATCTCTCTGTCTTCCTCTTCTTTCTTTTTCTTCTTCCTCCTCTATTGCTTCCCCTTCTTCCTTCTTCCTCCTCCACTATCGGCCCCTTCTTCCTTCTCCCTCCTCCTTCCTCTATTCCTCCACCACCCCTTCCTCTTCTCCTTTTTCTTCCTCTCCGAAACACTAGTACACACCGATGTACCATGTGTTAGTATATTGGTACTAATTGGTACGTATTAGTTTGACAGATTACTAGAACGGGTTCGGTACTCGAAACGGTGATCCTTGATATGAAGTATTAGTTTGTGCAAAGATGACCATCTCAATGATGTTGTTGTTTATGAAATCTATGCTATTTGGACGATAACCATGAGGAATTCTTATCTAACTCGATATCATATAAGTTGTCTCTTATCTCCTTAATGGCATGAATGAAATGATGTTCCTTGCTTTGATAGACTGACTGCTTGTATCTCGACCATGTTTCAATATTGTGCCCTGCTCTTTATATCAAGGTTCTAAATATCGTACTGTACCGGTGTACCGAGCTTTACTTGATATGGTACGGGATGGGGTACCGAGCGGTACGCCTAAAAAAGGAATAAAACCCTTCGAAAATACTTGAAAAATAGAAAACAAGTAAGGATAGGGTTTTTAAGTTAGAAATAAATATACATTTAGTATAGTTTTAATAAAACTAATCTAAATTAAGTAAGAATAGTGCCACATCTTTTTTGGGCTTTAAAGAGTAGCCTTGTGCAAGATTTACAATTTAGGTCCGCTCCGGATCGTCGTTTTGTTAATATTGAATTATCTATGGAAAAATTATTTGAATTGTTAGATTATTTTATATACAACTTAAACTTTAAGATTCAAATGAATTAAGAAATCACATGTGTCGATATACTTGATTCCACCACCAAAACGAACGATGGGCTTCCATGAGTGGTGGATCGGGGTCCTCGATCCTATATATCTACATATCAATATGATATGTTTGTCAGACCCAATCCTGAAATTGATCCCACAATAGTGTATTGATACACCATATGCCATTGGTGCATTAATGTGGTGATGGTCGTAGGTTAATCGTCGTGAATCACGTGTCCGAGGCGGTTCCTCAAGCATGTATTGGTGAATGTTAGAACTTCTATTTTTGCTACTGATCTACTGCTCTCTTTATCATACTGTTGCTCGGAGAAGTATAACCAACTATTACCGTATTACTGTTGGTCGTAAGATTCTTCGTAATACAATGGTTGTGAATATGATAAGCTTTGTTCTATGTCTACGTCGTGAAGGCTCTATCGCATCTGCTCAAAATCATCCACTGGCTTCCCATTTCCCTTTCCCTTCCATGTATAAATTTGACTAGTACCTTATCGAGTTCTATGATTTGAATCTTAGGTAGCATGTGTAAAATACTGCTCCTCAGTCCATGCACCACCCTCAAATTGTGTAAACGAGACCAACGACTCCCCAAATTAGTCTCTTAAATTTGAATCAACCACATATCGTTGCTTTGTTGAGTTTAGGAGAGTAAAAATATGAGAAAAAATGAATTTGAGAGAGTTTAAGAGAGAGTAAAATGGATTGAAATAGGGGAGGAAAGAGTTTAAAAACCCTTGAGAAGGGCTCTAATGGTCAAATTGATCGTTGGAGCAGGGTATACAGTTTCGAATGATATCGCCTGATACGGGCAGTACGTATCGGTCCGACAGGTTACCGGTACGCGGACCGCCCGTTACCGGGCGAAACGCTTAAAAGCACCCCGTATCATTCGGGTTATATCGGGCGGTAACGGTCGAAATTTCGACCGTTATCACCATGTTATGGACTTAGCTGAAATTACCTAAGTCGTGAGGTACCCTTGCGGCAAAGTCACGAACTTAGCTGAAGTTGCCTAAGTCGTGAAGCACCCTTGCGCCAACACCTCGGACTTAGCTGGGATTGCCTAAGTCATAAGGCGCCCTTGCAACATATGCGTCCGCAAAGGTTCAGCCCAGTTGCAACCTTATACAGGTCCTGAAGGACCTGTAAAACAGAAAGTTGATTAGATTGAAAACGAGCGACGGACAAGTCCCGACGTCTTGCGGAGAGAGAAGCTTTACAAACAATTCATTAAGCACCTTGAGTGCAAGAGAGAAAAGAGAGGAAGGAGAAAACAAGGACTTTAGAAGGTAGAATGAACAGTTGCAAGTCCACAAACAACTGCTCACCAAGTGCCGGGCGCGAAGGCAAGTTCCCGTCAAGTTAATGTGCGAACTTGTGAAGATTTTTCAATGCCCGACAATATACCGAAGCCCCATCCAGCCCTGTGCCAACCGAGGGATTCCAAGGGCATGAGATGGCTGACATTTCGCGTGCAGCTGCAGCTTGCGGAAAACAAGCCGTGGCGCGCGAAAACGGAGCTATTTTGGGCAGTTTGGTTCGACACGGTGAGCGGTCGCACTACAGTGTTGCAACCTATTCGAACATGCATTTTATAGGCAAAAGTACATAAAACTAAGGCAAAATATGATGCCATGTCTCGGTACAAGCATGCAAAAGCGACTAATGGTTCATTGAACGAAGTTGTTGTGAGTGCACGATGACTGTTCGTGACATTCTCCCCTACTTAAACTATCGACGCCCTCATCGACGCTTGTTGGTAGTTGTTGATGATTGCTTCTTCATGTCATAGGTCGTCTTCAGGCTCCATTAGGTAGCTTTAACTTGCGATCCGCTAAAATGGTTTCAACTCGTTTTTCGTAGGAGGCTCTGGTAGGGGGTGGCCGAGTTGGAACACTTCGGGAAGCATCTTGCGGATCTGAGTGGTAGGCTTTTAAGTTGGTGGCGTGGAAAACATTATGAATTTTGAGCCATACTGGTAGTTGCAACTTGTAGGAGACATTGCCCACCCTACTGATAATTGGGAAGGGCCCTTCATTCTTGCGCATTAATCCTTTGTGTACTTTGTTCCTAAAGAATTGGAGTGATGTTGGTTGCAGCTTTACCAACACCAAATCGCCGACTTTGAACTCCTGCGGTTGCCTTCCCAAGTCTGCTCACTTCTTCATCTTTTTGGCCGCCTTCTCCAAGTAAGCCTGCGCAATGTCTGTATTTCGGTGCCATTCTTTTGCAAAGTGATACGCTGACGGACTACTCCCAGTATACCCAATAGCCAAGGTATGAGGAGTTGACGGTTGTTGTCCTGTAATGATCTCGAAGGGGCTCTTGTTGGACGCAGAGCTCCGCTGCAAGTTGTAGGAGAATTGGGCTATGTCTAACAGCTTCACCCAATCTCGTTGGTTGGCACTCACGTAGTGCTGAAGATATTGCTCAAGGAGCGAGTTTATCCTTTTAGTTTAGCCATCCGTCTAAGGCTGAAGGCTTGTGGAGAAGTATAACTTAGACCCCAACAATTTGAATAGCTCGGTCCAGAATCATCCCAAGAACCGAGCGTCTCGATCACTGATGATATTGTGCGGGACTCCCCAATACTTCACCACATTCTTCATTATCAGCTTGGCCATCTCCTATGCTGAACAGTGTAGGGGTGCAGCAATAAAAGTTGCATACTTTGAAAATCAATCGACCACCACAAGTATCGATTCGAGTCCCCCTACTACCGGCAAGCTTGATATGAAGTCCGGGAAATGCTCTCCCACGGCCTTTCTGGTACGGGCAACAGCTCCAAAAGTCCCATCGGCTTCCCCTGCTCCACCTTGTCTTGCTGGCAAGTGAGGCACGTTCGAACATATTCCTCCACATCAGTCCCCATCTTCGGCCAGTAGAAGGCCCTTTCCACGAGAGCCAAGGTTTTGTGAATACCCGGATGTCCAGCCCAAAGGGAATTATGACACTCTCTCAAGAGTTCACGCCTCAAATTGTCCACTCGAGGAACATAAACTCTATTCCCTTTTGTTTAAATGAGTCCCTTATGGACCCAAAATCGTCGTGCCTTGCCTTCTTTAATGAGTTGCATCAGGGTTACTGCTTGGGGATCACTGTACAGTCCATCCCTGATCTTGGAAAGGAAGTTGGAGTGCAACTGACTTGCTTGGCCTCTGCCCTCCAACTGTATGGCATTCACTCGCTCCACTTTCCGGCTTAATGCATCGGCCACGACATTTGCTTTTCCAGGCTTGTACTCCATTGCCATATTAAACTCAGCCAGGAAGTCCTACCATCGTGCTTGCTTTGGGGAGAGTTTCTTTTGAGTTTGGAAATAGCTCAAAGCGATATTGTCTGTCCTCAGCACAAATCGCGATCCGAGAAGGTAGTGTCGCTAAACTCGTAGACAGTGGACCACCGCTGTCATCTCCTTCTCGTGCACCGGATACCGTCGCTCGGTCTCGTTGAGCTTGCGGCTCTCGTAGGCCACCGGGTGACCCTCCTGCATAAGTACTCCTCAAATAGCGAAGTCTGAAGCATTTGTATGGACTTCGAAGGGCTCCCCATAGTCCGACAATTTGAGCAACGATTCTTCCAACACAGCAACCTTCAGATCTTGGAATGTAACTTTACATTTGTCAGACCACCTCCAAGGCTGTTCCTTCTTCAGCAACTCCGTCAATAGAGTTGCATGCTTCGAATACCCCACTATGAAGCGCCGATAGTAGTTAACGAAACCAAGGATCTCAGCTCTGGCACCTTCTTTGGAGTTCGTCATTCTACAACAGTTTGTACCTTTGATTTGTCCATTCGAATGGAGCCATCACCGATTCGATGCCCCAAGAATAAGATCTCCGTTTGAGCAAAGTAGCACTTCTCCTTTTTCACGAACAAAGTGTTCTCCTTGAGAAACTTAAAAATTGTCCGAAGGTGCTCGACATGCTCCTCGAGCATTTGGCTATAGACGACGATATCATCCAAGTAGACAATCACAAACTTATCCAAATACTCCTTGAATAGTTGATTCATAAGAGTGCAGAATATGGTCGGAGCATTGGTTAAGCCGAAAGGCATCACCAAGAACTTAAACGCTCCATACCTGGTCACATAAGTACTCTTCGCTTCGTCGCCTTCAGCAATGCGCACCTGCTAGTACCCCAACCGGAGGCCGAGTTTGGAGAAATACTTGGCTTTGCCCAATTGGTCGAACAAGTTCGTAATGAGCGGGATGGGATACTTGTTCTTCACCGTCACTTTATTGAGGGCTCGATAATCGACGTATAGTCGGAGGCTCCCATCTTGTTTCTTTTAAAGAGAACTGGAGCTCCGAATGGTGCTTTGGAACTACGGATAAGACTATCGCTTAGCAGTTCATTTAACTGCTTTTTGAGCTCTACCAGCTCTGGAGGGGACATGCGGTAGGGTGGTTTCGCTGGAGGCTTCACTCCTGGCTCTAGCTCGATATGATGATCCACACCTCTGCGTGGCGGTAGAGTCTTCGGTAACTCGGGTCGCATAACGTTTGTGAACTCCTTCAGTACGTTTGCCACCACAGCAGGTTCATGAATGGCCTCCTCGTCGAGTGGCTCTAGCTTCACAGCAGCCACGAATATTAATTCGCCTTTTCGTATCCCTTTCTTAAGTTGTAATGCCGAAATCTGTTGGGGGTCCCTGGTTTCTCTCCGAGAGACAAGAACCACACAGGGGTCATTACCTCCCATCTTACATAGGGAGTTTAGGAACGACATTGGCACCAACTTCGCAGCATGTATAAACTCCATTCCAAGAATCACTTGGAAGTCGTCCAATGGCACCGCCATCATGTTCGTGCTTCCGTTCCATGTTCCGATCTTGATGGGGACACCCTTTGCCAGCCCGGAGATTCGATTAGCCTCCGAGTTCACCGCCTTCATCCGACTTGGGTTCTTCTCCAAGATCAGCTCAAGTCGCTTTGCTTTTCGATCGGCAATAAAGTTGTGGGTAGCGCCCGTGTCCACCATTGCACGGGTTATTTGGCCATTGAGCTTAATGTCCACGTACATCAGCTCGCTACTCCCTGCTTTCAATGGCTTTGCCTTAATGTCCACGTACTTGATCTCGCAATGCATTCAACAAACGCATTGGTCCCATTCGGGGACCTTACGACTCCTTATCGTTGCTATTGGATTCAGAACTACTTGAACTGAGGGCGACGGCTTTTCCCTTGTCTAATTTGGGGGGATGAATGGAAGCTGTTAAAGCATTGAGTGCCTGTTTCTGTGGGCACTCTCTCACCATATACGGCCCTCCGCACAAGAAGCATCCGCCAGGTTTTGGGGCTTTGCCTTTTGAGCTTGGCCATTTGAGGGAACTCTTTATCCTTTGTTCGCCCTCGGGCTCCTTCTCTAGAGAATATTTTGGAGGGCGATTTCCTGAAGATTGTTATCTTTCCCCCGAGTCCTTCGAGGAAACAAAGTCGCTGAGCCTTTCTGCGGCCGCAATTGCCTCGATCACATCGGTGACATTCCTTCGATGTAATTCTTGTTGAGCCCATGGTTTTAGGCCATTGAAGAAGCTAAACGACTTATCCTTCTCGGACATGTCCTGTATGTTCAGCATTAGCGCAGAAAATTGTTTCACGTAGTCTCGGATGGAAGTACTTTGGCGGAGTTATCTCAACTTCCTCCTTGCGACGAACTTTGTATTCTCGGGTAGGAACTAAGTTCTCAACTCCCGCTTTAAGTCCTCCCATGTGTCCACTCGACATCGACCTTGTTGGATCTCCTCCCAATGGGTTTGCCACCAAAGTTTTGCATCCCCATTCAGATACATGGTTGCTATTGAAACTTTGGTATCTTCAGAATTAGGCCTTATAGCTCGAAAGTACTATTCCATATCAAACAAGAAATTCTCGAGCTCTTTTGCATCCCTAGCACCTTCATAGCAATGAGGCTCAGGTGCCCTCAGGTTTTGTGACGGTGCAACGCGGGTGTTGCTCCCTCCCGCATTTAGTGCCCTTGTGAGTGCTGTCGCTCTAGAAGTGAGTTTTGCCACGACTTCGTGCAAATGTTCCACGGAGTCTTTAGTATCGTCCGTCAGTCGATCGACTAGGGCCTCAACCTTGTCAATTCGGGATTCAACTTCTTCTTGCGAGCTCTCTACCCCAAGAAGCCTTCGTTGGCTTTAGTAAAGTTCCTCCAAGCTCGTTTCAAGAACATCCAAGTGGGTTTCCGCCGCTGTGAGTCTCTCCTTATGGCTCTTCTTCTCGGTGGGCGCTCCAGATTACGCCTCCTCCGCTCGCGGAGAGTAGCTAATTTCTCGCTCATCATGTTTGCTGCCACAATCCTCCAAAGCGACTCCAACGGCATGAGAGCGAGTTTGCACTTGTAGCCCACCTGCGGTTGCTTAGGGTAAAGGTCCGACTTGCCCTGTCTTGCTCGATTCGCCATGATGCTTGGCCATGGCGAGATTGCGAAGTTGCTTCGCTCCTTGCTCAAATTGCTTGCCCGTTTTGATACCACAATGTCACGGACTTAGCTGGAATTGCCTAAGTTGTGAGGCACCCTTGCAGTAAAGTCATGAACTTAGCTGAAGTTGCCTAAGTCATGAAGCACCCTTACGCCAACTCCTCGGACTTAGCTGGGATTGCCTAAGTCATGAGGCGCCCTTACAACATATGTGTCCGCAAAGGTTCAGCCAAGTTACAACCTCATACAGGTCCCGAAGGACCTGTAAAACAGAAAGTTGAGTAGATTGAAAACGAGCGACAGACAAGTCCCGACGTCTCGCGGAGAGGGAAGCTTTACAAGCAATTCAGCAAGCACCTTGAGTGCAAGAGAGAAAAGAGAGGAAGGAGAAAATAAGGATTTTAGAAGTTTGAACGAATAGTTGCAAGTCCACAAACAACTGCTCATCGGGTGCTGGGCGCGAAGGCAATTTCCCATTAAGTTAACGTGCGAACTTGTGAAGATTTTTCAATGCCCGACAATATATCGAAGCCCCATCCAGCCTTGTGCCACCCATGGGGTTCTAGGGTGCTGAGATGGCTAACGTTTCGCCTGCAGCTGCGGCTTGCAAAAAACAAGCCGTGACACGCGAAAATGGAGTTGCTTTGGGTAGTTCGGCCTGGCGCGGCGAGCGGTTGCACTACAACGCTGCAACTTGTTCGAACATGCATTTTAACAAGCAAAAACACACAAAACTAAGGCAAAACATGTTGCCATGTCTTGGTACAAGAATGCAAAAGCGACGAACGGTTCGTTGAAAGAAGTTGTTGCAGGTGCGCGACGACCGTTCATGACAACCCGGCACAGCTCGGTAATAGTCGAAATCGATTGTTACAGCTCGGTAACGATCGAAATCGATCGTTACAACTTGGTAACAGTGCTCCAATGGTTAAATTGACCGTTGAAGCCCTTTCTCATATGTTTTTAAACCCTTCTTCTCTCCTATTTCACTCTATTTCATTCTCATACTCTCTTAAACTATCTTAAACTCTTTTTTTCTCACATTTGTGCTCTCCTAAACACTACAAAACAACGATTTATGAATTGAATCGAAGCTAGTTTAGGAAGATTAAGAGGAAGAACTTTCTAATTAAATGGTATGTATTCTATTTTTTTAATTAGAGTATAATTAAGATCTTTAATGTTATGAATAGTGTGTTTAATATAGATTAATTCGAAATTAGATACTATTAAGTATCTAATAGGTGTACCGCTCGGTACACCTAAATTAGGTGTACCTAAATTAAGTATCTAATTAGTTACTATTGATTAATTCAGAAGATTTTACACCTAAATTAGGTGTACCGCTCGGTACGCCCTGGCGTATCGCTCGGTACACGGTGCTATACCGTACCGAGCTAAGCTCGAAACACCGGTACGGTACGATATTTCAATCCTTGCGTTGGAGCACTATTATAACCGGTAACGGTCGCCTGGTACAGCCTCGTATCGGTTTCAATTCTTGCGTTGGAGCACTATTACAAACGGTAACGATCGCCTGGTACAGCCCCGAATCGGACACGTCCGATGTAGGGCTATGTCATTGATAGTGCCTGGTAGCGGGTGGTCCATATACCGATCTGCTAGCGGATCGGTATGTACTGCCCATATTGGGCGGTACAATACGAAATTAAAATCCATAATTTAATACCTCATCTGGAAGTGGATCTTTTTTTGTCAAGTGTTAGGCATCTTTTTTTGTCAAGTGTTAGGCAGTGAACCTCAAATGTGTATGTTTGCTTTTCTAAGCATCTCTGTGACAACTGATTGTGAATTTTGGTTTGTATTGACAGGAAGATGGACAAAATATGTCAGCAATTACGCTTGACGTTGCCTTTGATAAGATTTATATTGTAATTTTTTTTAAGTGTGTAATATAGATCCTCAATATTATAATTACAACTCAATTGCAAAATTGTAGTTAAACAACAAGTCCTTTTTTATGTATGTCTAATCTGAAGTAAGCATGAATTATATTTGTGATTTTGTTACCTAGATTCATGTTGTATTGGAATCAAATGAGTGTTCTTATTGATTATCCCATAAATTTCTTGAAATAGACATCCTTAAAGCAACATAGGTGATTAAGTAATTGTTCATTTCATTACTTAATGTGTTGGACTGTGTAAGGATAATCAGGTATAATAATTTCATTATTTCTTACTAGTTGTATTGATTGCACTTGAGATGTTTGATTCTGATCTGCTGATGAACTGTGAAAAGCCAACAAGAGGTCATCTGTGGCAAGATTTGTATCAAACTAGTGTGTAGGATTCAGGTAGTACTTACGTCAAGTTGCAAAATGATCAATCATTATTAAAATGTATTAGACTATCTCAGTGTAGTAATACACATTACAAAGTTAATAAATAATGAAATAAGAATTCTTTTTACCTGTCATAGGAAGGTGGTTGGAAATCTGGGTGTCCTATCTCAAATAATGTTATAAAGATTCTAAGATCTCCTAGGGTTAGTGAGTGCCCTCCAAGTCTTTTTACAAAGGAAAAGATGTGCTTCTCAATGGCCTTCCCATCCATCAGCTATCCACCAGCCTTCTTGGAATTTATGCTATTATCAACACCATCTAAATTAAATGGCAGTTCTCAACCTCATCCACTAAAGTTTACCTTACGTCTTGAATATACCATGCATCATGAATCCAACTGGTGGAAAAAGTGATTCTTTGTTCCTATAAGTAAAAAATGATAATGTTGCTCATCTTGGAAGGCCCGGATTAGTTGTCATATATAAGGTCACATCATATAAGGCCCACTGCTTGTTAAATAACTTGACTTAGCATCAGATTTCTTCAACCTCCTCATCAAGATACTACCTAACAATCTTAATGGACTAGAAGGTTGCATCTTGGGGTCATGTTCTAGAATGATAACATGGACCTTAAGTTGTATGTGCAGGGATGAGATTGAAACTGAACCACTTTATTATTTACTTTGTTATATCTCTGTTCTTCTCTTTTGTATAGCATATTTGATTTTTTTGTCTAATTTTCACTTTGAAAGGGAGTGTTAGGAATCAAGATCAACCATGTCAATAGCTGACCTCTTAATGAAAGAGCTAAAAGAACCCCATAAGCCCCCAGGTCGAGGTGGTTGTATACTTCAACCACTTCTTCCTAGCTCATGAGTGTCACGTGATTGCTTCATATTGACACTCCTATCCAAACCTTGTGCATAACTACTATTGGGCCTCCTTAGTGTAGAGGACTGATCGACTTGGGATGGTTCAACAACACCAATATTGTCACTACCACTACCATGTTATTCGTGTTGGGATGAACTACTAAACTTATTTTAGTGTCTCATGGACTGATGCATGTGGTGGCACTCCAGTGATGCACAAATAACTGTTGTAAGCTCATGGTCCTCACCAACATCATCCCCTCGACTCCCATTTAGGCATCCAATTCTACCTTAGTAGCCTGTCTAATTTCTTTGTTTACCTTCATGCACTTGGTCATGTTGGAAAATCCATGTTGGTTCAGTTAGGTTAATCCTCCATCATGACCAATGTAGTCATAGTGAATGTACTGCTAATGATGATGGTGGTCTAAGTGACAAGCATGCTACCATGCTGAAAAAATACTTTGTTGGTTAAGAGTCATTAATACAACTACAAAATTTAAATTTAGGATTCAAAACATGGTATAAATGTAGCTACTTCTATGGAAATTTAGCTCATATGCACGTAAATCTAGCCTAAATCTTCATAAAGCTACATCAAACCCACATGGATTTTATTCCTCCATCATGACCAATGTAGTCATAGTGAATGCCGCTAATTATGATGGTGGTCTAAGTGACAAGCCTGCTACCATGCTGAAATAATACTTTGTTGCTTGTGAATCATTAATACAACCACAAAATTTAAATTTAGGATTCAAAACATGGTATAAATATGGCTACTTATACAGAAATTTAGCTCAGATGCACATAAATCTAGCCTAAATCTACATAGAGCTACATCAAACCCACATGGATCTTAGGGATCCCTATAAAGCCAACTTAAATCTACATAGCTTTAGCCAAGATCTATGTGGATTTAGGTTGAATTTGAACAAATCTTGGTTGGATTTGAATGGTTCTCGGGTAGTTCCTAACGGTCTTAGTAGGATTTGAGTAGACCTGGGCTAGCTTCATAATAATCTTCATAAAGAAAAAACAAATCCAGACTAGAAACTGATGTAGGACAAGAACTTCAGTACCAATATAATATAGGGCTTGAATGGGCAAGAAAATATTTTTGTTTATAGGATTTCATAGTTGTGCAATAGAGTATAGAAGTTATTAGATGAGGTAAAAGCAAAAAAGAGAAAAAAAAACTGCTAAACTCACTTTGGTTCAAGGATTAACTCCTAGTAATGAGGGCCTCACATCTCTGTGCATATTAACATGTGGACAATGGAATTGTACCACAGGGAAAGAAGAATGAGGTCTCACACCACTCACATATAATGTGGAGAACACTCTTATTCATTCAACCATCTCCATGCCGAATTGTATTGCAAGGAAAGAAGAGTGTGGCCTCACACCACTCACATGGAATGTGGGGAATACTCATTCAATTAACCATGTTGTGGTGTTTCCAGAATACAATCCATTCCTCTTCTTATAGACTCCCAAGTATAAGAAAAAGAAATTACCAAAATAAGAAAAATATAATTA
This sequence comes from Musa itinerans, assembly GCA_001649415.1. NCBI lineage: Eukaryota > Viridiplantae > Streptophyta > Magnoliopsida > Zingiberales > Musaceae > Musa > Musa itinerans. The sequence continues at coordinate 19,483 of LVTN01000670.1, read as the reverse complement.
AGAAATTATGACTCATAAATCAAGGCTTGTCATTCATTTATTCTTTAGGGAAGATAGATTTTAGATATAGTTTTGCAAATAATCTTCTTTATTTGATAGAATATTTGTTTGATAAACTTTCTTCTTTGTAAAATTTTCAATCATGATATACTTCCTTTTGGAAATGAAATCACTAATGAAATCCAAGATTTATCTTCTCCACATTTCCTTGGGATCTCCAATCAGTCTATGATTTGTCTTTTTTTCTATTTTATTTGGCTTCCATTTTTTGTCCTTTTGGGTAGTCTTGGTAACTAATGTAAGATTATAGAAGATACTGTCATATGGCAATGATATTACCTGGTGGTATCAATTTAATTTTGATCACAGAGAGCATGCATGATATAGGTGGATCATCCACCATGGATGAGCCTTTGTGCCACGACAAGTTCTCTCCATTTAATTTCAGCATCATGGCTTTATATTTCTGAAACATTCTTTCTCCACTTAGGTTTATGGTTACATGTCAGATCCTCCCAAGATCTGGCAAAGGTTGGAGCCTTTATCACTGGGCACCTTTTTTTCTTGCTCATGTTTTCAGTCAGAAAGCAATATCAGAAGAATGCATAAGAAGAATAACAGAACAAAAGCTCTATAGTTGTTTTTCTAGTTAAGCAAAGTGCTTTTCTCGTTTTTTTCATTGGTCGTGTAAGTCATGTGGTTCACAGTATTGGCTGATCCCATTGATGCAACCATATCATCTAAGACTTGGCCAATTTCTCAGCCTTCACTTTGAAATTGCTCAAAACTGGCTAGAATTGATCAAACTTAATTATGAAACAGGGCTAAACCTTTTGAGAGCTGAGTCAAACACTTGTCCTCATTATGATGTATGATCACGGAAGCCTTTTAAAACCTTAATTAATTGCCACTAAATAAATTTAAGTAAAGTAGGAAAAAAAATACCACATGATGTCATAAATTCTGGAAAAAGACTAATTGCTCATTGGAAATGCTAGTAAGGTATTGTGTTTTTTCCTCGGTGAAGCAATTTAGTGATTTTGTGATAATCTTCTAGCAGTTTGCATAAACATACTGATGTTGCATGTTCCAACTTTTGGTTTATTTTATTTTGATATGGAAAATTTGATGACACAAAAAATATTGCAGTTATACTCAGCTAGTGTGGATGTGATCCCTCTTTTCCTTGGAGGTTCTATTAATATGCCAATTGATGACAATGATCTTGAGATCTCTTTCTTCTGTGCTCATAAACAATATCCATCTGAGAATGGAACAGAGCATGCAGTTAGCATTCATCATATTCCAAGTGGTGTAACTGCCCAAAGTTCAGGTACCTCGTCTTCATTATAAGATCTTATATTCTCTTTTTGCTCTATTGTGCTACATATTCTTTCATATTGTAAACTTCCAACTCATTATCAGGAGGCTCAACTAAAGTTAACGATGCTCATTGGAAAAATAGAATTTTCCTTCTCTCAAGTGAAAAATCTGTCTGATAGGCAGACTATGGGGTTGACCACACACAATATTCTTTCAGGATTACTGATATAGCTGGGGATAAATTCTGGTTGCTTCTGGAAACATTAAATTCCTTTGAATTCTACACTAGATATTGTCTTCTAGTGATTAACCTTCTTTGTTGACATTATGAAAGTTTTGATTACATATGTTAGATCTCTTCTTCATGTGTTAGTTGAATTGGAAAAGAAGTTATACATCTGAACATCTTTCAAGTTTTACTGTGGATTCTAATATAGTAAACTTACTGAGCATCGCTGAAAAAAATAATTTTTGCATAAGCAACATTTAGTTCTTTATTATGAGTGTCTTTATCATGTATAGTAGATGCTCTTCATGTATTAGTTGAATTTGAAAATATATCTTTCAAGTTCTACTATGGATTCTAATATGGTGAACTTCACTGATAATGGATGGAAAATAGAAGTTTTGCACAAGCTACACATGGTTACTTTGTCTGGAACCATAAATGAAATTGTTAACTGTTATTTGGTTCATGTTCAAGGAAATGCAGAATAAGATGAGTAGCATTCAACCCAAAAAGTCTGACATGCATAGGAAATTAATTTTCAGTATTGTGTCATGGAAGTCATTAAGAAATATATCTTTTTTTATAGGCCATGTCAAATTGCTACTAAGACATAAATTTGATGTAGCTTCACATATCATAGCAGAATATCAATCAGTAATAGTGAACAAGATCCTGGAAATGCCAGTAAGTCCATACCAGTTTCACGATAGAAAAATAATTGCACTGAAACCTGTGGAACTGCTTACTGGGGATGGGTAGCAGTATTAGAAACTCTGGAGTTTATGTGATGGTTTTTTCACTTGCAACTAACTCTCCTTGGACATTGAATTTGTAGAGGAACTAAATATAGAGAAATATATGGCAGTTGAGTCCTGAATGGCATTGCTGCAGATTTCTGCGGACATCAATCAGTAATAAATAAAAAAAAAAGTTTCTACATGTAGTGACAAAGCATATGCCATTAATGAGAATGACATAAAAGTTCCAGTAAGGATGTTGCATCAGCACTGTCTCAGCAAGGATATCAGATGTACACTTTGTGTCAATGTAGACATGTGAGCACATACGGAATGAGTGGTGTATGCACCTCCCAATGCATACTGTCTCAGCAAGGATATCAGATGTACACTGTGTACATGTAGACATGTGAGCACATATGGAATGAATGGTGTATGCACCTCCCAATACATACTGTCTCAGCAAGGGTATCAGATGTACACTTTGTGTACATGCGGATCACCCGTAACCGGGTGCTCCACTTCCAAAACTGCCCTCTTTTATCCCTCTTTCCTGAATCCTGCATCCCCTCACTCTCATTTCTTCTACTCACCAAAATTTCCCTAAGTTCTTCCAAATTCTACTCAAACATCATCCAAATTTAAGCAATATTTGAAGGTGACCCTTTTCTCAAGGAAAAGGTTTAGAATTGAAGATCTGACCATATTGGACCTATACCTATCTAGCCATGGATCGGCACGGGTTCAGTAGAATCTTGCAGGTAGAAGTGTCAGAAGAAAAAATGTCAACATTTTATCTTGTCTAGCCATATCAGTGATATTGTTCTAGGGAACTTGTTTATAGAAGTACATGCTAAAAAATTATTTCATGTTTAATAAGTGGTGTAGATGTCACAGAATATCTTGTTAAAATTTGATAACAGCAGTTATTAACAGTCACAAACTCCAAATATTTATCCAGAAGAAGCATATTCCTAATTTCATGTTAGCTTTTATACTGTGTAATGTTTCAGAAAGCCTAATTGAGCTTGCTTAAACTCTATGCAGGTGAAAGGAGCTCTTTTGCCAATATGGTTAAGGCTCTAAACCGTTTGAAAGGAAAACTTCTTGTTCTAGAGAATGAACAAGGCACGTCTGATGTAAACAAAGTTAATAGGGGAGCTGTTCAGAATAAGTTGAATGATGAAACCAGGAGATACATATTTCATCCCCAAAAAATGGTTCAGGATGTGAAAACTGGAATCCAACTACCAGATTTGAACTCCATATTGAATGGTAACATTGAACCACTTATCAGAACTCATATTAGTCTCAAGCGGGGAAGAGAAATGGTGGCAACTGACATGCTTTAGGATCAAATTTAATGCCCTGTTTGGTTGGAGAATTAAGTAATGGATTAAGAACTTGTTCTGTAATAACTTCTGAATCTTACTCTACAGCTTTTTCCAACTTGTCAAAGGGATAAATCCAGGTAAATATCATAACCAACAGAATAGTCTTTTCTATTTTAGCTATTCTGGTGGTGGCAAAAAGGTAAACATTCTTTATTTTTGATATATTCTGGACTGTAGCAAGAATAAACAAGTAATTACCTTGTACAGAATAACTTCTCATCTTGATATGTGTTTTTGAACCAAATGGGCCCTAAATTGTAGTAACTACGTTCCTTCTCCTCAGGTTGATAATATTTCATTTAAATGCTTAGCCTCTCTTTGTTTTGATTTTTGGACAAATGCATGTCTGGCTTGATAATGTTTCACTTGTTCATCGGATGTTTTAGTGATCCCTTACAAAGTTTCTTTTGGATCTGATTGTCTAAAGATGGCAGATTAATGTTCTTGACAAAGACATTTGTTGAGTGGCCGCAGTCACTCTGATGATGATGGAGAATCTACTGCACCTGGAGAGCACCACCACATGTGAAGATTAGAGACTCAGCATTTAGTCTTAGTACTGGTTCAAACATATCAAAGTATACATATTTAGTCTCTACAGTACTGGCTGGAACATATCAAAGTGTAAATCACATTTGTGAGAGCAGTTTATGTAACATAAATGGCTTTGGGACACTTGGATTGATTAGGAAGCATGACAATGAACCAAGTCATATGAAATTGCAATTTTTACCATCACAAAAGATTGGGTGTTTGTTGCTGATTGCAGATAGCTACATTCAGTTGCCACTTATTAATTGGCCCACACCAAAGTTGAGGGCGTGCGTTAGTGCAAGCAATTTGCACTTGTGTTTGCAACTTGTGTCGGGAGAGTGTAGACAACTACTTTTAAGTAGTAGATGGCATACTTGGTTGAGCTAATATCAGCATTTCCAACTTTGACTTACCAAGTACTCTGCATGCTTTTAGTAGATGCCACATTGGTATTTTAGCTTTCAATATTTACTTTTCTTAGAGGTTTATTTAAGAACAGTATTATGAACTTATTAGGATTGGTAAGTATTCGAGGAGCATTCTAACTATCTGCGAGGAATTCTAATTAAATTTAATCTTTTTGGTGGGTTAGAATTTAGATATAATTAGGGATTCAAGTAAGAATAATTTTTATATCATTATGATTTATTTTTATAAATATGTTTTGAGTTTCAAAGTTTTAGTGAGAGATAGAATATTAAGGTAAGAACAGAGATATCAACGTGGCAAGACGGGGCGGGGGGTGCTTCCTCCATCCTTATTCCCACCCATTCCTCATTTAGGATGGGTGGGGGCGAGGACAAAAAAATCCTCATTTGCGGTGGAGAATGTGTGGGCTTTTCATATTCTTTTGATTATTCAATTTTTTAAAATATTACTATCAAAATTAATTTATAATATCAATATTTATAAATAATAATAATTGATAAATGTTGAATTCATTCTTTTGACATGTAAGTCATGGGGGAGGTGTTACTATTAAATATTGATATTATTTTATTTGGTTCAATCGAATCAAATAGCTCATAAAGGCTTAATTGATTTAACTAAGGTTCAATTCAATTTAATTTGAATATTGATATTATTTTATTTGGTTCAATCGAATCAAATAGCTCATAAAGGCTTAATTGATTTAACTAAGGTTCAATTCAATTTAATTTGAATATTGATATTATTTCATTAGGTGAGTTAAGCATTCAGACCTAATGTCTAAACCCACATATTGATAAGGCAAGGATGGGTACGAGTTGAGATAGTGAATGATTTACCCATCCCTACTTCATATTCGTATGGATAATGAAAAATACATTTTATCCCCGTTTATTTCTCTCATCCCTATCCCATTAGAGTCAAGAGATTTATAATTGATCTATACCAATTAACACGTAAGAAACTTTGGGTACTCTTGAAGATTTTCTTTAATGGATCTAGAGAGGATCAAGAGAAGAGTTCTTTAAGTTTATGTGAAAAAATATAAATTTATGTGAAAGAGGGTAAAGATGATTGTGCTTATGTGAGAATAACTCAAGTGAAGAAATTAGTTTTTTCTATAAATATAGGTGAGTTATCAAACCAAGTTAAATCTTATATTAACTTTTTTATGCATTCTCATTTGTTGATTTTTGAGTTTATTCTTTTGGTTTTCGATTCTCCGCTCAGATATTGTTTGAGATCACATTCTAGCTTAAGAAATCATGTATATAACTGATCATTAATAGGTATTTTCCATGTTCTAGTGCATTGAGAAATTTTAGCTCGAATATATTAGAAGTGAAGATTTAGCTATTGGGAGATCAAAACTAAGTATTAACTCTCAGATTGAGAGAAGAAACATATTTAAGGTATATATTTAGAGCTCATAATTAACAATGTCCCAAGTCTAAATAAAAAGGTAAAGAGTTGTGTTAAGTCATTAACAATCAACATAAAACTATGTCAAATCTTATGAACATGGAACTTAACTGATTTCAGTATAAAGCTAAATAATCATTCGAAAGTGACATGAGACACCTTCACTACTTAAACGTCCCGAATTGTAAATAGTGGACCAGGAGATCACCCAAAAGTGACCCATTATATCGACGCACATGTTGTCCCAAGTAGACAAAAGTTCTCTTATTGCTTTTAACCATAATTAATCTAAGGACAAAAAATTAGGTTAGCAACTTGAAATATAAAAATATTAAAAAAAAAAAGGGATTAGAATTGATAGACAATATAATCAAAAGATGTATAAATATTATCTGGTTACAAAAGATTAAGTGGATAAGGAAAAATCTAGAGAGATTTATATTACTATTTTTAAATCTTAATATACTAAAAAAGTTAAACATAAAAATAATGTAGGAATTATTGCTAACAAGGATCTTAAAATCAATATTATAAATGTAAAAAGGATTTGGAGATTGAATTATAGTTTAAAATTTTATTGAAGGACAAGATATTTTGAGTGTCATTTAGTGCTTATGCCCCTCAAATCAGATTGATGATCAAACCAAAAGAGAACTTTATCAAAGCTTAGATGATATCATTCAAGTTATACCTATAACTAAAAAACTTATAATTGGATGAGATTTAAATGGTTATATAAGGAAAACATATTGTGAATTTAAATAAAGGTGTGTATATTGCTAGTCATAGGTGTCTTGCAAGCCCAATCACGTGAGTGATGGCATGTGTGACTTGACACGCAGTCTTTTTATTTATTATTATATTTTGGCATTTTATCACTTTATATTGACTATTGCTTGAATATATTGTGATGTTCATGGGTCTGTGCAATGAGAATCAGATCGTGATGAGATCATGATAATGAGACCGATTCACCTTTAAACACATATCCTAAATAATCCCAATCATAGGTTATTCGAGAGGAACATCGAGATAACCGGACAGACTGATGTGTTGTATACCCATCCATATGATAGATGCAACTAGTCTTATAGCTGCTCGTGTAAGAACATTAGGGAAACAATACAGGTGCTCATTGGAGAATGAGTTCACTGATTGATCCGCTTACGAAATCATGGATGGTTGATGATGCCTTATTGTCAAACCGCAATTCTGTAGTCCTAGTGGTGTATCTGGTCCTTAGACTTGAGACACTAAGGATATCTTGTATGAGTACTCCATTCTTTGATACCAGACTTATAGGTCTGGAGGTTCCAGATCTAGCACAACCGATAATCGGGAGTGGTAGCCAACCTTACGAGGAGTATTGAGTATCGATAGAGGATCATCTACTCTCGGTATCATGAGAGGAATATCCCATGTATTCTTGCTCAGACAAATCCCTAACCAGGGTCATTTAGATTGAGAGACAAATCCCGGTATACAGTCTTTGGGATATTAGATGGATGAGGGACTATAGGTACATGGTAACTGAGGACAGATAGGTCCAATAGATTGGATTCCCTTGTATCGTCTAGGGACTACAACATAGTGGCCTAGTATGTCCGCAGTCGATGAGTCGAGTGAATTATTATGCAGATAATAATTCACTAAACTAGAAGGAGTTCTGATAGGTATAACTCATGGCCAGCTCAATATTGGGTATAGAGGGTCATACATATATGGTAAGCGTTGCGATGAGTAGAGGTTCAGATATGAGATATCCGTCGGAGCCCTTATCTTATTGGATATCCAATAAATCATTGAATTATTGGATCCTATTGATGAGATCCAATAAGAGCCCATGAGAGATTATTGGATAGAGATCCACTAATCTAAGAGGCTTGGGTAGTTGGATGGAGATCCAATACCCAATAGGGCAGGATCCATTAGGGTTAAGTTGACAAGGGATCTCTATAAATAGGAGAGAACTAATGGTTCATAGGCTAGAGCTTTTTGGTTGCCTCTCCTATTCTCCCTCTCTCCACCTCAGAGCAGGCCTGGAGTTTTAAGGAGCATCATCGCAGCCCTGCTATGTGGATCACCACTAGAGAGGAGGGTGCTTGACCTCCTTCGCCCTCTCCTAAAGATCTATAGGGGTTTAGGGATATACAATCTCTCTTGATAACATAATCTTTCATTTATGCAATTTTAAGTTACACGAATTTTGCGTACCAATCTTCGCACGACGATGAACATATTTATGGGAAATTAGGGATTTTATTTTCTGTTCTTTCGTTACGCATGTGATATATGTTGAATCTCATATTTTGATGATGAAACCAATTGATAGTGTTTATGATTTGATCTACGTTTTGAGTGACACAAGAAGCTTCGATCCGGGAGAGACAATTAAAGCAGGAAGAATTATGTTGGGCCGAAGAAAAACATGTTAGAAGATTGGACATCGATCCGAATGATCGGTCGACATATCGATAGAAGGCCTTGGGCCATAGGATCAGGCATCGGGGCAAGAAGAGCAGAAATTACACTAAGAAAATCGGAGTTGTCGAGGTCAACTGGCCGATTGGGCAATAGGCCGCAAGAGAGGACGATGCGTCGAAGAATCGAACAAGGCGTCAATGAACCAATTACATGACAGACAATATTTGATTAGCTTTATAATAATTGTCTAGATCGAAGTAGGTTTTAAGTGTGCAGAATTAACTACGATGGCGATCAAGGCATAAAGCAAAATGAAGTCCCGGAGTTAAGAAAGAGATTTCGTCGGAAGTCCGGACGTTCATAAGAAGTTCTGCCGGAATTGACCAAGAAGTCCAGGAGCTTGCCAAAGAATCTTATCGGAACTCGCTAAGAAGATCATCGTGAAGTCCAGGAGCTTGTTGGGAGTCCACTGGAACATTGCCGAGAGATCGTCGGAAGATTGTCAGGAGATCGTCGGAAGCTCACCGGAAGAAACCTAGACTTACAGACTTATTTAACTTAGTGAATGTCTTAAAATTTATAGTTAGCATATAATTGGGTTGGAATTGGGCCAACTCAATTAGGGTCAATTGGGCCCAAGTTTGGGCTGTGTTGGGTCAAGTGAAAGGCCCAAACAGTGACCTAACAGGTGGCACCATCGTGGCACAGTCTCCGAGACTATGTCAGGCGGTGGTACCACCCAAACACAGTCTCCGAGAGACTGTTAGGTGGTGGTACTGCCAGATTGGGCGGTGGTACCACCTAGTGGCAAGGTGTCAAGCAATGGTACCGCTAGACTGGGTGGTGGTACCACCTAGTGTCAATGCTACAAGCGATGTTACTACCCAGCACGGGTGATGGTACCACCCAACACAAGTGGTGGTACCACTAATACCCCGAAAACCGGGGATGAGACTCTTTTAGCCTCCAAGTTTGAATCCACTTGAGGCCTATAAATACCTCTCTCATCCCTAGTTAGCACACACAAGTACAAAGAATTTAAAAGTGGAAAAACGTTGTAGTAATCACTTGAGAGATCCCCTCCTCTAATTCTAAGTTTAGAATTCTGTTTAGAGAGGAGTGAGTGCTTGTAAAAGGTTGTCTCCTAAACCTGTGAAAAGGAGAAGAGGGGTGTAAAAGGGTAGTTGGTCTTCGCCTATTGAAGGAAGACCGGTAGTGGAAGCTAGTGGCCTCGAGTAAAGAGGAATCGGGAGTGAATGTAGGTCACGACGATCGAACTACTATAAAATCGGTTTGCTGCCTTTTACTTTACTGTTTACCTTTGCTACAAATCATTTTACTTGCTCACTGCTCTACTTCCTCATTACATGCTTATGAAAGTGTTTTTAAGTTAACATCTTTCCAATCGGTTTTCAATGAACGAATATTTTCCGAAATCGATATTTTTACCACTGTACTAATTCACACCCCACCCTCTTAGTGTCGACTCGATCCTAACAGTTGGTATCAGAGCTACGTTATTTCTTGTTTGGATTAACACCCAAGAGAAATGACTCTTTTTAGCTTTCAAGAGGGCTTTTCTATTGTTCATCCTCCTATGTTCAATGGGACGGACTCCACTTATTGGAAAACTCGGATGAGAGTTTTCTTGCTTTCCTTGGATTTAAATTTATGGAATATTATTGAAAATGGCTTTCAAAAGTCTTCTACTCCAATGAACGAATGGAATGATTTGGAGAAGAAAACTTTTTCTTTAAATGCTAGAGCTATGACTGCTCTATTTTACACCTTAGACAAAAATGAATTCAATTGGGTTTCTACTTGTGAAATGACTTTTGACATTTGGCGCAAACTCGAAATCACACACGAAGGCACTAGTAGAGTTAGACTCTAAAATAAATATTTTAATGTGAGATTTTAAATTATTTCATATGGAACCAAGCAAGACTATTGGAGACATGTACACCCATTTTACGGATGTCGTCAATAAAAGATCTTGGTAAAAGTTTTTTGAATCTTGAACTTGTGAATAAATTTTTACGATCTCTTTCTAAAAATTGGGATATTAAAGTAATGGCCATTCAAGAGGTGAAGGATTTAAATATTTTCCCTCTCGAAGAACTTATCGGGTCTTTGATGACCTATGAAATGACTTATATGGCACATGACGAACTTGAGAACAACCTTCCAAAGAATATGAAGGATTTTTCACTTAGAACAAAAGAAGACCACTCAAACAAAAGCTCAAGTGATGATGAACTTCTCACAATAAAGCTTAAAAAGTTTTTAAAACAAGAATCAAAGAACAAAAATAAACTTAAAACGAACGAACTACTTGCTATGAACGCAAGATGAAGGAAGCACTTTGGGACGAATCGAGCTTATCTGAAGACGAGGAGCAAACCAATAGAGGCGAGGTGGTGAACTATACCTTAATTGTTAGGATCAAGAGCAGCACTAGAGGGGGGGTGAATTAGTGCAGCGGAAAAATGACTGGTTTCAAAAGTCTTCGTTTCAATTAACTCGATTCTGACGAAAATCGTTTCGTAAAGATTTTAACTTGAAAGCGTATGGGAGCATAGAGAAAGCAGCAAGAAGGTAAAGTAATTTGCAGTAAAGGTAAATTGCTCAAGATGAAACGCAAACCAGAATTTCGAGTGGTTCAGTCGTTGTGACCTACATCCACTTCGGATTCCTCCTCCGTTGAGGTCACCGGCATCCACTAATGACCTTCCTTCAATAGGCAAAGACAAACCATCTTTTATAGCTCTTTCTCCTTTTACTGGGTTTAGAAGATAACTCTTACAAGCCTCACTCCTCTTTCTTGGATGTTTACAAAGCTAAGAGAGGGAGGGGAGGACTCTTTCTCATTTTTACAATACTTTAACACATAGAAATTCAAGAATATGTTAACACTTTTGTGCCCTTTCATGCAGAAAAGGGTGGGGTACTTATAGGTCCCAAGGGCTTCAGAATTGGAGCCAAAAAGTGTCACATCCCTGGATTTCCGGGTACTGGTGGTACCATCACTATTATTGGGTGGTATCACCGCTTGACACTTGACACTGGGCGATACCACCGCCTAGTCTGTTGAATCTTGTATTTTGATGATGAAATTAATTGATAAGTGTTTATGTTTTAATCTATGTTTTGAGTGACGCAGGATGCTTCGATTAGGATGAGATAATTAAAGCAGGAAGAATCATGTTGGGCCGGAGGAACATGTCGAAGATTGGACGTCAGGCCAGTGGATCGGTCGACGTATCGACAGAAGGCTTCGGGTCGTGGATTCGGGCATCGGGCCAAGAAGAGTGGACATTGTGCCAAGGATATCGGAGTTGCGGAGTCAACTGGCCGATTGGGCAATAGGCCGCGGGAGAGGACGATGCGTCGAAGAATCGGACGAAGCGTCGAGGGACCAATGACATGTCGGACAACATAGTTATTGCTTAGTATTAATTATCTAGATCGAAGTGTGTTTTACATGTGCAGGATTAACTACGATAGTAAGGCATGAAGCAAAATGAAGTCTCGAAGTTAAGACCAAGATCACGTTGGGGGTTCGAGAGTTCAACGGAAGTCCGGACGGTCGTCGGAGGTTCTGCGGGAACAAATCCGAGAAG
>LVTN01000669.1:120030-157304 GCA_001649415.1 Musa itinerans | reverse complement strand
TAGTGTCCCCACATGAGCAGCTATGAGACCAGCTGCATCCATCATATGGATGGGTATACAGCACACCAGTTTGTCCAGTTATCACGATGTCCCTCTCGAGCAACCTATGACTGGGATTATTTAGGATTTGTGTTTAAAGGTGAATCGATCTCATTATCGTGATCTCATCACGATCTGATTCCTATTGCACAAATCCAATAACATCACAATATATATATATATATATATATATATATGCATATATGCAATAGTTAATATAAAGTGATATATGCCAAAATATAATAAGCAAAAAGATTCCGTATCAAGTCACACGTGTCATCACTCACGTGATTAGCTTGCTGGACACCTATGACTAGCACCAATGACATGCCAGACAACTTAGTATTTTTGCTTGAATAATTTATCTAGATCAAAGTAATTTAGATGGCTAATTGAGTTAGTTTCGGGTATAACCATGCCAACTCAATTAGGGGCCAATTAGACCTAAAAAGAGGCTGTTTTGGGCTAAGAGAAAGGCTCATTCGGTGACCTGAAGCTACATCAAGCGGTGGAACCGCTTAAGGCTCAATCTCTATAGTGGTCTGGGCGGTGGCACCACCGGTAGTTAATGCTACCAAGTGATGGTACCACCAGAGCTTAGTCTCCGAGGCTTTGTCAAGTGGTAGTACTACTAGATTAGGTGATGGTACCACCCAGTGTTAGAGTGTCAGGCGGTAGTACCGCCCAGTACTGGTGATGGTATCGCTTGTACCTTGAAAACCCGGGATGAGATCATTTTGGCTCCAAACTTGAATCCATTTGGGGCCTATAAAAAACCCACTCATCCCTGCTCGGTGTACATATCAACTGAGAGCAAAATAGCAAGAAAATACTGTTGTAATATTATGAGAACTCCTCTTAAGCTTTAAGTGTTGGGTGAAGTTTAAGAGAGGGGTGAGTAGTTGTAAAGGTTATCTCCTAAATCTATAAAAAGGAGAAAAGGGGTGTAAAAGGGTAGTTGATCTTCGTCCATTGAAAAAAAATTGGGTGGTAAAAGCCGATGGCCACGAGTGAAGAGGAATCGAGAGTAAACGTAGGTCACGACGATCGAACCACTATAAAACTCGATTTGTATTTATGTTTTGCTTTTCATTATCATTCTCATATTGCAAACAAATTTACTTCCTTATTACTTTCACTACACTTTCTTATATCGGTTTTCATCGAACAAAGATTTTTGAATCATTGTGATTTTATCGTAAGCACTCCCCATTCCCCCCCCCCCCCCCCCCCCTCTTAGTGCCGACTTGATCCTAACAGTTGGTATCAAAGCCACGTTTCTCTCCTTTAGATTAACATTCAAGAGAGATGACTTTTTTTGGATTTTAAGAGGGTCTTTGTATCACTTGTCCTCCTATGTTCAATGGGACAGACTACACTTATTAGAAAACTCGAATGAGAGTTTTCTTGCTTTCTTTGAACTTTGATTTATGGAATATCATTGAACTTGGTTTTCAAACCCCCTATAAACATATGAATGAATAGACTAACTTTGAGAAAAAATTATTTTCTTTAAATGTGAAAGCTATGATTATTTTATTTTGTGCTTTGGATAAAAATGAGTTTAATCATATTTTGACTTATGAAACTACACATGACATTTGGCATACTCTTGAAATCACACACTTGGTAAAAGTTTTTTGAATCTTGAACTTATCAATAAAATTTTTTATTCTCTTCCTAAAAATTGAGGTCCTAAAGTAATTGCAATACAATAGGCAAAAGACTTAAACAAGTTTCCACTTGAAGAACTTATCGGGTCTTTGATAACCTACGAAATGACTTATGTGGCATATGATGAACTTGAGAACAATCTTCCAAAGAATATGAAGGATTTTGTACTTAGAACAAAAGAAGACCACTCGAGTGAAAACTTGAGTGATGATGAACTTGATCTCCTAACAACAAAGTTTAAAAAGTTTATAAAACAAGAATCAAAAAATAAAAATGAACTTAAAAAAAAAAGAGGTTGCCAAAGAAGAAGAAGGCACTCAAGATGACTTGGGAAAAATCAAGTATCTTCAAAGACGAGAAACAAACCAACAAAGACAAAGTGGTGAACTATGCCTTGGTGGCTCTCGATGATGAGGTAAATGACTCACCTGAAACCTCTTTACCTTACTTACTATGAAATCACTTGATGTATTTCATGAGTTATTTTTAAATTAATATATAAAATATAAAAAAATTAAAATGGGGATCATGCTTCTCTTTCTAGTAATTTTAATAAAATAATCATGACAATTGTATATTTTATGATAAAGGAACAAAATATTATATTTAAATCTAACGCTTACACACTTTATAAGATTAATCCTATGTATGTTTTAAAAAGAAATAATGTGTATCTTTATTATTTTCATATTGCTTTTCAATTTTAAAAGATGATGCATGGCTTTTGTATGGAAGACCAGAGCATGAAATTAATCACAAAATTTGAAACTAAAAGAACTTTAGCTACTTTTAATCTTATAGGAATCAATCTACTTTACTTTCAATAAATATCCTGAATAAAAGAAAAGTAATTTTGATGATGATTTTGGATTTGATAATTTATTTTCATATTTTATCCAAACATTTGATTTATTCAACATGAGATGTATTTTATATGAATCACTTCGTTTTTGTATAATTTTATCTTCTGGGAGAAGATTTAACCAAACAAATCTTGATTCTCAACATTAATGATTTGAGATTTGTATTATGTGAATCAAGATCTCTTATTTAATCTCTTATGATTTTATTCGTTATTTACTAAAAAGGGGATTTGTTAAGATGAATCATTCATGAATTGATCTTTCTTGATCTTTCATATTAATATCTTTCATATCATGATTTTTAATGACTCCTTTATAATTATGATTTGTATATCTCATGATATAATTGAATCATTGATGAAAAAAAAAAGGGAAGATTAATGAATCTATTTATGTCTTTTTTATGAATTTCTTGAAAATGATTTTGATGATTTGATGATTTGAATTTGAATGAGTCTTATCTATAACATTATCTTGAATTCTCAGAATTATAACTTGAGATTTTCTTTATATGAATCAAGATCCCCTACTCTTTATTCTCATATAACTCTTGTATTTTATTAAAGAGAATACTTATCCAAATAAATCATAACTTTTCTCTTGATTTTTTAATATTTGATTCACAACCTGAAAGTTGTCTTATTACTACTCTCTTGTATTTATGAAGTATATCTCATCATCAAATTATTTTTTCTTGTTATCCTTTATGTGATGATTTGAAAATTGATTTAAAGGAAAATGAATTTCACTATTGTATTATTATTCCCTTCTCTTTGATAATAACAAAGGGGGAGAAAGTATTGCTAGCTTATACATTTCAAGGAGAAAACTTGCTAGCTTGAACATTTCAAAGAGAAGAAAACTTGCTAGCTTGCATGTTCTAAAATGATATAAAATTTGCTAGCTTGCATGTTATAAAATGATGCAAAATTTGCTAGCTTGCATGATGTAAAATTTGCTAAAATTACTATCATTCCTATCTCAAGAAGTAAAACTACAAACTTGCACATCTCAAAAGAAAATTACTAGCTTGCACATTTCAAGTAGAAGCATATATTGCTAACTTTTACACCTCTAAAACTTGCTAGTTTGCATATTCTAAAGTGATGATATATGCAATGATATTTCAAAACCTTGAAATTATGTAATGATTTGAAATTATGTCTCAAAATTGCTAGTTGCACTTCTCCTTTTTTTTTATGACAAAGGGGGAGAAGATATGATGATAAGTTATGATGATAATCATACATGGGAAAATGTACTTGGATATTTTGATTATGCAAGATTTTATGTTGCATGCAATGATATGATTAATTGGTTCCTTCAATATTCATAATGCATGCAATGGTGAAATACTTATAACTATTTGAATTCAAAAGTTCTATCAATATGACATATTGATAGGGGGAGTTTAGTTAAACTCCGTCATCAATTGGTTGTCATCATAAAAAAGGGGAAGATTGTTGAATCTCGAATTTTGATAATGAAACTAATTGATAAAGTTATGATCTAATGTGTGTTTAAGTGACAAAGGACTAGCTTTGATTAAGGAAGATAAATCGATTAAAGTAGTAGAATCAAAAGTTGGGCCAGAATTGAACATGTCAGAAGATTGGACGTCAGACCGAAGGAAGGTCGACATATCCGCAGAAGGTTTTATGCTATGAATTCGGGCATCGAGCTAGAAGGATCGAACATTGAGCAAAGGAGATCGGGTGTTGCAGAGGTCAATATGTCGATTGGGCTATTCCACAAGAGAAGACGATGCGCCAAAGGTTTTGAGAAGTGTCGGATGAACTAATAACATGCCGGACAACTTAGTATTCTTGCTTGTAATAATTTGTCTAAATCAAAATAGTTTAGAGGGCTAATTGAGTTAGTTTCGGAGGTAACCATACCAACTCAATTATGGGCTAATTGGGCCCAAAGAGGAGCTGTTTTGGGCTAAGAGAAAGGCTCATTCAGTGACCCGAAGCCACGTCAAGCAATGGAATCGCTTGAGGCTCAGCCTCCGAGGTGGTCTAGGCGATGGTACAGCCTAGACAGGGCGGTGGTACCATCGGCAGTTAATGTTGCCAAGCGATGGTACTGCCCTGTCAAGCAGTGGTACCACTAAAACCCAGTCTCTGAGGCTTTGTCAAGCGATAGTATTGTCAGACTGGGCAGTGGTACCGCCTAATGTCAGAGTGTCAAGCAGTAGTACCGAACCACCGCTAGTATCCTGAAAACCCAGGATGAGATTATTTTGGCTCTAAATTTGAATCCATTTAGGGCTTATAAAAACCTCACTCATCTCTGCTCAGTGTACACATCAACTAAGAGGAAAAAAGCAGGAAAATGCTATTGTAATATTGTGAGAACTTCTCTCAAACTCTAAGTGTTGGGTAAAGTTTAAGAAAGGAATGAGTGGTTGTAAAGGTTATCTCCTAAATCTGTGAAAAGGAGAAAAGAGATGTAAAAGAGTAGTTGATCTTTACCTATTAAAAGAAAATCAAGTAGTAGAAGCTGGTGGCTTCGAGTGAAGAAGAATCGAGAGTGGACGTAGGTCACGATTATCAAACCACTATAAAACTCGGTTTTCATTTCTATTTTGCTTTTCATTGTCATTCTTATATTATAAATTGATTTACTTCCTTATAACTTTCACTACGTTAATGCGCTTTCAAGTTAAATGCTTTCTGATATCGATTTTCATCTAATGAAGATTTTTGATCAAATTAAATGATCTTAAGATGAAAGAATCTATGACGGGTCTCTTCGATCCGGAGGGCAGTCATCTTTCTTGTTATATAATCTGTTTTAAGCCACTCTAAGGAAATTTAACTTAAAAAAATAGGTTCTTGTTAAAACTAAATAGATATATGATGTGGATCCAAACTCTAGGTATTATCATAATCTTAGAAGGAAAACTAATAGGAATATGAACATTAAAGTTAGTTAATAATGGGAGTGTTACGTCCCCGGAGGGCATTATGAACACTCGTGGCATTTTACCAGACTGTTTAGAACCAACCGATTGAGGGGTGTCACCCAAATAGGACAGATTGGGTTGCTTGGTATCTTCCCTCAAGAGGGGGCGTCCCTTGTTGCCCCTTTCAGATGACACGAAGCATGAGATGCTATATGTTTCTTGGGGTATGGTTAGAGTCTTGAGCTGGACGGGTATACTGTTGAGTTTTATAGAGGTTGCTGAGAGATGATTTTTGATCTTTTAATATTGGATATTAATTGTTTCCATTCCTTTTGTGTTCGAAAATAGTCTACTCATTTATAGAGGTTGCTAGGAGTTTTATAGAAGCATGAGGTTTCTACTCACATTGTTTTTATTCGTAGATGCCCTAATTCTTCTAGCATCAACGATTTTCGTCCCATTTTGCTTTGTTACATTAATTACAGAATCCTATCTAAAATGTTGGCCAACCGTTTGAAATCAATCCTTTATAAAATTATTTCCAAAGAGTAATCCGACTTGGGATCCAAGATAATATCCTTATTGCCCAAGAGATTACTCGTTCATTCTATGATGCTAAAAGAATAAACCGGATTTGGAGAAGGCTTATGATCGTTTGTCGTGGAGTGCGGTGGTTATTGTTTTACACGCTCTTAATTTTCCTGTTAGATTTATTGCTTGGATTCGCTATTGCATCTCAAAACCTGAATTTGCTTGTGTTGTAAACGGTGATCCTTTTATGCCTTTTAGTGTTCAGCAACGAATCCACTATCCCCATGTTGTGGTAGCTCAGCTACTCACTAATCTTCTTAATCAGGCCTCTAACTTGGGAAAACTTTCTCCTTTTTATTTCAAGCACCGACTCAAAAATTTTCACTGGATGTTTTTCACACTTATGAGTAGTACACCAATCAAAGAATGAATTTTGCTAAAACTGAGATCTTCTTTCTCAAGCATAGTAGCAGGAATAAAAGGACTAAAATATGTGGTTTTCTTAGTGTCAAAGAGGACTCCTTCCCCTTCCGAGTATATGGGTACCTTAATCGGCCTTTTTATGCTTTAGATTCTAATGTGCAGCAAATCCAATCTAAACTTAGTGATTGGAAAGCATCTTTTCTCTCCAAAGTTGGGTGGGTTACCCTAATTAATTATGTTCTGTTCTCTTCTCCAGTTTATACCTCGTCTGTGACTTGGATGCCTTCTTCTGTTTTGTCTAAGATTGAGAGGATTATCCAAAAATTCATTTGGTAAAAGAACTTGAGAAACTCAGGTATCCATCTCATTGGCTAGGATAAGGTAACCTATCCTAAATCTAAGGGAGGGTTGTGAATACATGACATCTATGTAACCAAAATTGCCATGCAAGTTAAGAGGATTGGCTAGTGCTTGAACAATTATGACTATCCAGGGAAATGTGGTTACCATTAAATATGGTAAGGTGCATCCTCGGCAGATCACACTCAATCCTAAAATGAGTTGGAGTTGGTGACTGTTTCTTAGATCTACGGACAAATTTAAAACTAGGCTTTCTCATCTTATTGGTACTGGTGTTTCCATCCACACTAGTAAAGATGTCTCTTGGCTGGCCCAAGCTTAACTCGGGACGTCTCTTTTCTTGAGCAACCGAGGAGAGGAGGAGGGATTGACTTTCTACTTTCAACTGTTACTGGTCAACATGTTCTTACCGGTCGAAAGCCTTGTATGGGGAAAGGCAGCCTTTATATTGAGTCGTATGCTGTGAAGGAAGGGCTAAGGAATGTTGCCCAGGAAGTGGTGCAAAAAATCTAGATAGAAATGGATGCTGAGGTTGCTGTCTGCATTTTAAAGAAGGAATCTGATCCTCCATGGACCACTTCCTATCTTGTGCAAGACATTTTTCACCTGATCGACTCTTAATAGTCTCTCATGTGTAGAGAGAAGCGAATCAGAATATAATTGGCTTGCTAATCATGCAAGATCAATCATCTCTCTTTTTGTTTGGCGTGGAGAATGACCTCCAACTTTTTTGTATGTTGATCTCCAGGGCACAGGTTGTAGATGTTACTTAAAGGCTTACTACCTATAAATAATATTTTATAGTGCCACATCAAGCTCATTCCTTGGTCTCGCCAACTTCTTAGAGAACTTTATCAGGCTAACATAAATAAAATTATCTTTGTCGAGATATCATGATGGTTTAGTGAATAAATGTTTTATATATATCGTTTAGTATAATAAATTTTTTTCTTCTTTTAGGAAAAACTCATACAAAGTTTCTTCTACCTACCATTAATCTTTATGTTAATATTTTAAGTTGAGTTAAAAGTCAATAAAATCCAAGAGTTGCACCAATGATTCATGAGCAGCTCATTGTTCATCATTCAAGGCTCGCCTGAGCTAATTCACCAAGCTTGAGCTTAATTATTAAGCTCGAGTTTTAGATGAGCACGGTAAAATACAACCACACTTGTAGACGTGTGAATAAAATATAAAATAATTAAATATTTACAAAACTAAACTAGATTAATTTTCTTTTATATGTATATTTTTTTTTATTTTAGCTTGTCTATTCAGTATTTTAGTATTTCTAACCCTCGGACTCTTCGACTCTTGGCATATCATGTTTTAATGTTTTAGGTGGACGTCTCTAAGGCACTTAAAAGGTGTTCTAATTTGACAAGGTCAGGCATTAAGGTGAAAAAACTGATATATATTGATGAACTCCTTACATATGAAAGCAAAAAAAATTTTGAAAGGGTGATGGACATCAATGGGTCATATATCAAAGAGAAGAAGAATAAGATGCTCAAAAATAATTTTTTTATTAAATCATAATAATTTGAACTATTGGATGTGATTCCTAATGAAATAATTATTAGAGAAAACATTTCATATTGCTTTTATTAGAGATCTTTGACTCTTATGACAACTTACCTCTCATGAGAACGAGGTTGTTCTTCACAATAAACCAAACTTGTATCGTAATAATGAAGGGTAAAATGAAAGTCAATGAGATTATGGAGGCAATCGTCTATGGTTAGCGGATAGTGTGCCACCAATTAGAGAATAAGAGAGCACTTGTTGGAGATATAGAATCTCTAATCCTATGTGCAAGAATGGTGAATTCTCATTAATTCTTTGATATATAAGATCTAAATAATATACTGTCTAATACATATGATATGTGTTTACATTAACAAAAAAAATCTGAATCAAGTAATATTCTGTATGAAAAAAATTATTTGATTTATTTTTATAACTATGAAGAAAAAATCTGGAGAGACAATTAAGCAATAGATATTAGTAAATCACTCATTCATATTTTTGTTTCCTAGAAATTCATACAAACAATAAGTAATCCATTATGCCAAACCTACTTTACTGATTTGTCAAATAGATAAAACTGAAGTACACATTAGAGTGGAAGTTAGTGTTGCACAAATATGGATGTAGAGATCAGATGAGGCACAATTAAAGTGAGGAAAAAGAGACACCAAAAGGCATTGGAGAAATGACTTCAGTAATTAAGTCAGATAAGGAAATATTAATGGTGTGTTAAGGCTTCAAGGATAATATTTATATGTGAGATGAAGACGAAAAGAAATATAAGAATAATTTTATATTACTAAAAATTAAAAATTAGGATGATATGTATTGAGTTTAAGACTACGAACAATCTCATAGTATTAACGACTGAAGAATTATTGAGGTTGACACATAATTTGGCAACTTAATTATCTTGAGTTGCATTAAATTTCAACACCTTATCATGTCATCATGATACTAAGTTCATGATTTCAATTGTTCCCTACCTTCTCTCTCTATTGTCGTGTGATTGTCCATGATTGATTTAAGTGCCCATAATGAAAATATTGTTCTCTCTCTCTCTCTCGCTCTCTCTCTCTCGTCATGTTATTGTATATGATTGATCAAAGTGCCCCTCCTACTTTGATTTGCCTACTGCACTTTCTCTTGTTTTTGTTGTTCCATTGCTGCTGCTTTTAATTTTTTTTGTTAATTGAATTCCGGCAAATAACCTTTATTTTTGTGATAAAATTGTGAACTTCATGCTCATGTTCATGTAACATCCAATTTAGCACAATGCTCCACCATTTGAGCTAAAAAGCCAACACTAATATTTTAGTTATTTACATCCCATTAGACACTTGATAATTCAAAGAGTGATGATAAATCATTACTAGTGCTATTTAAGAATCTTTTGCATAGTCTCCAAGAGATATTAGCTAAGTGAACCTAATCGTACTAATCTCAACATGCATCCACCATGTAGGGACATGTTCATGTCCAACATCTTTCTAGAAGTGGATGCGAGATTTCAGAAAGAATCGAAGAAAAACAAAATAATCTAATTATCGAGAGCATAGAAAAGCAAAATAGAAAATCTCTAAAGGGCAAATGTTTCACATGAGGATGCTTTAATGATTTTTTGTTAAGTAGCTTAAGTTGAGATTCTAGTCCCCCGTCTAAAATCATCTCTTCTATTTTTCATTATCTTGTATAAAAAATCTTATTGAGTGATAAACTATTGCAACTTTCGCTCTAGTTAATTAAAAATTTGGGTGTGATTGGGATTGGATTTTATTGGTGCTTTTGGCTTTTTAGTGGAGTTTTTCTCATCTTTGCTTTCTCTGTCTA
Source organism: Musa itinerans (assembly GCA_001649415.1). Classification (NCBI taxonomy): domain Eukaryota; kingdom Viridiplantae; phylum Streptophyta; class Magnoliopsida; order Zingiberales; family Musaceae; genus Musa; species Musa itinerans. Next base: position 147,143 of record LVTN01000669.1, on the reverse strand, counting down.
TTAATCTATGTTTCCTAGATTGTGAATTTTCTGAATTACATCATTTATGGTGACAAAATTTAAAATTGAGAAATTCAATTTCTAGATCAAAGTTAATGAAATAGAGAACAATAAATGATTTTCAATGATCAATACAAAACCAAAGAGTTTGAAATAATACCTAAACACTCGCACAACCGAAACCCCCCAAAATCTTTTTGTCTAAATAGGATCAAAGTTACAATGGGAAAAGAAATATCTTTATGGGCTATAAGAGAGACGTCTATCAACTATGCTTTAGATGTGAGATTAAAGTCTCGACTTCAGCCATCAATAAATCTTCACCTTAGCTTCAAGTTGTACGAACGTCTTCAAATAGAAATTTCTTCTAGCATCCTCTCCAAAGTCAAATAATGTATCACGTTCTATCCATACTAATTACGTCTATGCAATGGTTAAACTTATGTACTAGAATTGACTTAGCCATTATATCTGTTGAATTCTCGATTGTAGCAATTTTTTTCACTGCAATAGCATGATATGATATAGTATCTCAAATAAAATAATATCTAACATCAATATGTTTAGTCAATAGTAGTACTTTATTACAGTGACAAAACACCTTCAAACCTTTAATCAGATTACTTACTTCACTACCATGTACTCTACCTCGGTAGTAGACAAAGCGATAATAGGTTGCAAAGTAGCATTCTAGTGTGAGTGTGAATATATAGCTTGTCAAAGATCTCCTTTTATCAAACGACATTACTAGTGCTATAACTCTTACTAGTAAAATCAGAGTCCACATAACTAAGGACATTACCAGTGCTATAACTCTTACTAGAGAGTACAACCATATTTATAGTACATTGCAAATAATGAATAATTTATTTCATAGCCAAACAATAAACCTTGCTAGGGTTACTTATACATTTGCTAATAATGTGAAACGATATATGAAATATATGGACGAGTGCAAACCATAGCATACATAATTCTTCCAACTGCACTATGGTGATAATTATATTGAAAGCTTGAAATACACTACGAATTTTTATAATTTTGCATACCAAAGTGTTCTAAGAACTTTCTCAATGTAACTTTTTTTTTCTGAGACAAAACTAATTTGTTCGCTTATCTATCCCGTTCAATTTCTATGCGCAAGATTTTGTAAGTAGCACTCAAATCTTTCATCTCAAACTCAAATCACTATGTAGCTGAGCTTTCAATTTGTTGATGTCATCCCGATTATTGGTAGCAATGAGCATATCATCAAGAAAGAGCAACAAATAAATGAAGGAACAATCCCAAAGATTCTCATAATAAAGGTAACCATCCCAAATATAAAGGAATAAAACTATTTGTTTCAAGCCATGTAAGGATGTTTTTTCAATGGACAAATGTAGTCTTCTTTATCTTGTGATGGGATTGACAAGTATTTTAAATTTTTTGGAGCTAGTATATAAAGAATCTTAATATAAGGAATTCTCATGAAGGAAGAAAATCTTATTAATTAGGGTTTAGTTCTTCTATAAATATCTCATACACCTCTTGGTTATAGTGAGGAAAGCAAGATGTGAGAAATACTTTTGATGCTTCTTGATTTTTCTTTAAGATATCTAAAAAAATGCTCTCTAGGGTTTCTTTGAGGTTTATATGAAATAATATATAAGAAAATTTATATTTAAGTAAGGATAACTTAAGTGTTTTATAATTGATCTCAAATCGTAAAGAATTTAATTTTCTCCATGGATATAGATGAGATTTGTCGAATAATATTCAATCTTATATCGGATTTTTAGTATATTCTTTTGATTATTAATAGTGGTATTTTTTTAATTTTTATTTTTTCTTCTCTCTCCCCGACACCTTGAACTACAAACCCCTATAGCTGATGTATGTAGATTTGTTTCTCAAGCTTAGCATATACAAAAGTTATCTTGACATTTAGTTGCTCTAACTCCAAGTCAAACAAATACAATCATGGCAAGCAACACGGGAATAAAGCAATGCTTAACAACCCGCGAGAATACCTTTTTTTATAACAATAGCTCTTGCAAACTTTAATGTAACTCGAAGCTTAGGTGGAGATTTTTTGACGAGTGGCTTTAAGTTGAGATATTAGTCTTATATATCAAGCGACACCTCCCTTGTAGCCTATAAAGAAATATTTCCCTTCTCTCATTGTCTTTCATAAAATTATTCTTAATTAGAAATGAACTAAGTCTCTCATACTAGGCCCTTGGGGCTTGTTTCAAACTATAGAGAGCCTTAGATAACTGAAAAATATAATGTAAAAAAATGGTATTCTCAAATCTAGGTGATTGTTTAACATAAACTTCTTTGAAAATAAAGTTATTAAGAAAAGTATTTTTAACATTCATTTGAAATAACTTAAAATTATTACAACTAGTATAGGTAAGGAGAATCCTTATGGCTTCAAATCTAGCCACAAGAGCAAAGGTTTCTTCATAATCGATATCTTCTTCTTGGTTGAAATCTTTGGCCACTAATCTAGCATTGTTTCTAATCATGATACCAAGTTCATCTTGTTTGTTTCTAAACACTCATTTAGTACCAATTACTAAATAGTTACTAGGTCTAGGAACAAGATTATATATCTCATTCCTCTCAAATTAATTTAATTCCTTATGCATTGCAAAGACCCATGAATCATCTTTTAGCGCATTGTTGATACATTTTGGTTCAATTTGAGACAAGAAAGCTACATTAGCACAAAAAATTTTAAATGAAGAGCGAGTTTAATCACTTTTTAATGTATCTCCAATGATTAGCTTCTTAGGATGAGCATCTACATACTTTCAATCCTTATGTAAGGATTCTTTAGAAGAAGATGCATCTAAGTTGCTTGGGGGGAGAAGAGTTTTTATTCAAATTTAAAATATCAAAATTAAGATCATCATCAAAATCATTTTTCTTAAATTGGGGAAGCTCATTAAACACAACATGAATAGATTCCTCTATAACCAAAGTTCTTTTATTAAAGATACGAAAAGCTTTAGACATAGAGGAATAATTAAGAAAAAAATATTCATAAGATTTTACATCAAATTTTCCTAAGGCATCTTTTTCATTTAAAACAAAATATTTATAATAAAAAACTTTAAAATATAAAATATTAGGTCTTTTGTTATTATAATTCATAGAGTTTTAGAAAGTAATAGTTTTACAAGAACCTTGTTCATGACAAAGCATGCCATGTTAATGGCTTCGGCCCAAAAATACTTAGGTAGGCTATACTCATTAATCATGGTTCTAGTCATTTCTTGTAAACTCCTATTTTTTCTTTCAACAACTCTATTTTGTTGAGGGTTTCTTGGCGTAGAGAAGTTGTGGTTATACCCATTTGAATAACAAAAGCTTTTAAAATCATGGCTTTGAAATTTACCACTATAATCACATCGAATAGAGGCAATCATAAAACCCTTTTCATTTTAAACTAATTTATAAAATTTTAAAAAATATTTAAAGTAATTACTTTTTATATCAAGAAGTGTGTCCAAGTGTATTTACTATAATCATCAACAATTACAAAGGCATATTTACTACCTCCTAGGCTTATTGTAGTGGTCTAGAGGTGCTTATTTGATTCTTTGATTTGAAACTATTTTTTATTTATTTTCCTAATTGACATGCATCATAAACTTTGTCTTTGACAAACTTAATGTTATGCATTCCTCTTACAAGTTCTCTAGTTGAAATTTGATAGATTAGTTTCATGCTAGCACGACCTAATCTCCTATGCCAAAGTCATGCATCATTGTCTAAAGCCAAAAAATATATTTTATCATAAAACTCTATAATCCTAACAATTAGTATCAGAGCTTAGTTCTCTCAGTTGGATTAACACCAAAGAGAGATTTAATGGTTTTTTTTAGCAATCAAGAGGCTCACTCTAACATTCGTCCTCCTATATTTAATGAGATGGACTACACTTATTGAAAAACACAAATGCAGATTTTCTTGCTTTCTTTGGATTTTGATTTATGGTACGTTGTCGAGTTTGGTTTTCAAAAATCATCTAAACCAAAGAATGAATGGAATGATCTTGAGAAGAAAATATTTTTTTTAAATGCTAAAGCTATGAATGGTTCATTTTGTGCTTTAGACAAAATTTAGTTTAATCATGTTTCGACTTGTGATACTATAATAATATTTAGCACACACTTGAAGTTACTCATGAAAGTACAAATATAATAAAAAAATTTAAAAGTAATCTATTAGTATATAGTTATAAATTCTTTAAGATGAAGTTAAGTGAAACTATTGGTAACATATACATCTGTTTTACGGATGTTGTTAATGGTTTAAAAGCAATAGTATACAAGCTATTGCTTTTAAGGCAATCAATATCTATTTTTTAAGGCAATCAATATCAATAGTATACACATTATTATTTTTTAAGGCAATCATATATCTATTTTTGTGTGGTATTTCAAGTATACAAGCATTAGATTCAAATATAATAATATATCCTTTATCATACAATTGACTAATGCTTAGTAGATTATATTTTAAACCATCTACTAATAATGCATCTTCAATTAAAAGGTTTGATTTGTTACTTATATTTCCTTTGCCAATAATTTTTCCTTTGTTGTTGTCTCTAAATGTGATAAATCCTTCGTCTTGGCTAGTGCACTTAGATAAGTGTGTTGGATCTCCGGTCATAAGCCTTGGACATCCACTATCAAGGTATCATCTCTTACTCTTGGCTTGTGATTGTAGACATATCTACAAGAAAGGGAGTTTTCTTTTAGGTACTTATTTAACCTTGGGTCCTTCATAAATAGATCTATCTATCATTGAGTGATTTATGGTTCCTTTGGGAACCCAAACTAATTTGTATGGACTATACCTTTTAAATAGACATTCGTAGACAAAATGACTATATTTTCCACAAAAATTATATTTTTTCTCTAGGTGAGACATGTAATGTAGGTCATTAATGAAGATGGTTGGCTTTTGTTGAGTGTTACTCACAAAGCCAATTCCTTCCTTTCTATGAATATGATCCTTATTAGCAAGGATCATATTTAGAGATTTATTACCTATTTTAATTTTTTTTAATATTTCTTGTAGTAAGACATTTTCTTTTCTAAGTGAATCTATCTCATCACACTTAGTGCAAGAAGCTAACATATTATCATCATGCTCATTTTTTAATTTATCAAATTTATTAATAAGAGAAGCATGCTCCTTTTTTAACAATTTTTATTTTTTACCAACTAGCTTACATTCATCATATAGATCGAAAGCAATAGGTAAATCATCATAAGCTAAATAAGATTCGATTGAGTCACTTACCTCGTCATTGAGCACCATTAGAGCATAGTTAGCAACTTCATCTTTGTTGGTTGGCTCCTCGTCTTTGGATGCACTTGAATCATCACAAGTTACTTTGAGTGTCTTCTTTCTTTGGTAGTTTCTTCTTCACTTGGGGACATTTATTTTTGAAGTGCCCCGGCTTCTTGCATTCATAGCAAATTACTTAGTACTTTTTTAGTACACTTTTGTTCTTAGTATCTTATTTTATTTTATTCCTTTTTAAGAATTTTTTAGACCTTCTTGTAAGAAGTGTCAAGTCATCATCATTATCATCGTCATCACTTGAGTTTTCACCCAAGTGGCATTCTTTGGTTTTAAGTGTCATGTTCTTCCTATTCTTTGGAAGGTTGTTCTCAAGTTCATCATATGCTATACACATCATTTTATAGGTCATCAAGGACCGGATAAGTTCTTCAAGTGAAAAATTATTAAGATCTTTTGCTTCTTGTATTGCCATTACTTTAAGATCCCAACTTTTTGGAAGAAATCTTAATATCTTATTAACAAGTTCAAAATTAGAAAAACTTTTACCAAGTGCTTTTAGACCATTGATGACATCTATAAAATGGGTGTACATGTCTTCAATAGTCTTACTTAGTTTCATACGAAACAACTCATAGCTATGAACCAAAAGATTAATTTTTTACTTTTTAACCCTACTTGTGCCTTAGTGTGTGACTTCAAGTATGTACCAAATCTCATGTGCAGTTTTACATATAGAAACCCGATTAAATTCATTTTTATCAAGAGCACAAAATAAAGTATTCATCGCTTTAGCATTCAAAGAGAAAGTCTTCTTTTCCAAATCATTTCATTCATTTATTGGTTTGGAAGACTTCTCAAAACCACTTTTAATAATGTTTCATAAATCGAAATCCATACAAAGTAAGAAGATTCACATTCTAGTTTTTCAATACATGTAGTCCGTCTCATTGAACATAGAAGGACAAGTGATAGAAAGACCCTCTTGGTTGCTAGCAAAAGCTATTTCTCTTGGGTATTAAACCAAAAAGAGATAAACCTTGCTCTGATACTAACTGTTAGGATCATGTCGGCACTAAGAGTGGGGTGAATTAGTGCTTTCGATAAAACCGACATCGATTCAAAGATTCGTTCAATAAAGCTTGTATCCGAAAAAGCGTTTAAACTTAAAAATATTCATAAGTGATTGAGGGCAGTGAGCAAGTAAATCAGCGAGTAATGAGAATGAAAAGCATGAAATAAATGGCACAGAAAGAAAGCACACTGGATTTATAGTGGTTCGATCATCGTGACCTATATCCACTTATGATCCCTCCTCCGTTGAGGCCATCGATATTCACTAATGGTCTTCCTTCAATGGGCGAAGACCAACCACCCTCTTACAACACATTCTATTTTTCACAAGTTTAGGAGACAACCCTTATAAGCCTCACACCTCTCTTGAATAATCACAAAACTAGAAAGGGAGGAGGAGGACACTTAGCAATTTTACAACCCAAAATCTCAAGTTTTTTGTTCACACTTTTATTGCACTTTCATTGAGGAAAGAGTGGGGTATTTATAGGCCCCAATGACTTCAGAAATGGAGCCAAAAAGTGTCTCATCCCAGGTTTTCGGGTACTGGCAATGCCATCGTCTGCAGACTGATACTGGGTAGTACCAATGCTCAGTTTGGGCGGTACTACCGCCTGATAGAGCCTCGGAGACCGAGCTCTAGCGGTACCACTGCTTGACAGGGCAATACCACTGCTTGGTAGCATTAACTGTCAGTTGTACCACCACCTAGTTTGGGCGGTACCACCGCCCAGACCACCTGGGAGGCTGAGCCTCAAGCGGTACCACCGCCCAGTTTAGGCGGTGCCACCACCCAATTTAGGCGGTGCCATCGCTTGACATAGCTCCAAGTGGCTGAATGGGCCATCCAACTGGCCCAATTCAACCCTGTTAAAGGTCCAATTGGACCCTAATTGAGTTAGTATGATTTCTCCCAAAACTAACTCAAAGACTAAGCAGTACCACCGCCCAATCTGGGCGGTGCCACCGCCTGACATGGCTCCAAGTGGCTGAATGGGCCATCCAACCAACCCAATTCAACCCTGTTAAAGGCCCAATTGGTCCCTAATTGAGTTAGTAGGATTTCTCCCAAAACTAACTCAAATTAAAGTCCTAACTATAATAGTTAAGGTAAAATAATTTACAATACATGTAATCTAAGATGTACGACACATCAATTGTTCAACTGAACTCTCGGTCAACTTCCGGTAAACTCCCGATGATTTTTTAGCAAGCTTTCGGCGAACTCCCGGCGAACTTCCGATGAGGTTTTGATGAACTCCTAGTGAACTTCCAGTAAGCTTTCACTGCATCGTCTGATCCTTTAATGTATCCCCGATTCATCCGACCCGATGCCCGATTATTGACTCTAGCCCAACTTCGATTCTTCTTTAATCGTTTTACCTTTCTCATGATCGTAGTTAGTCCTGCATCACTTATCTCAACACATGGATTAGATCATTAATTCACCAATTGATTTCATCATCAAAATCTAAAATTCAACAGAGATAAGCTTCCTTACAAAACATAGAAGATCTAATGTATAGGTATGTTGATGTTGTCGACTTTTGTTGGTTGTACATTTTACATATTTATTTATATTTTATTTTATCAAAGTAACTATACATTACCCCCTACAGTACTATTTTATGTGACTGATTTGGATTTGTTGGCTAAATACAATTAGGCAATGATTATTCATTCTTATATCGTCATTAAGATTCTCACTATTAGTGCTCGTATAAAAAAGTTCAAATTTAAATATAGCACCAAGAACATTGGATATGACAGAGGGCATATATCGATATTAGTGATAAGCTAAATCTTATTTTATTTAAGTACATATGAAAAGCACAATTCATATTAATTTTGATTCTTAGTGCTCCTTAATTTTTTGCAAGTTTGGTTATACAAGCATGTTAATTTGTTTATGTCATTTCATTATTTGAATCATCCTTTTATTTGGAAATTAGGTCGGGTGAGCATGAACAATTTGAATATTATTGAGATAAAGTCATAGTCAATAACTAAGGATGTGATAAGTATTTACTTATAAATAGTCATTCATTCAGAGATATGAATGGGATTTATAAATTTATATATGCTTGTTATGCAGGTATCTCATATGCTCACTCCAACTCTTATGAAGTATAATATTAATGAGGTATAATAGCTAATATTTCTCTTTTATCAATTTAAAATATATTACTTTATTTAATATATTAATTACTTTGTAAAACAATCTAGATAAGAATGCGCCAGGTGTGAAAGATGAAATTAAAAGATTATATAAAATACTCGAATATTATAAACTTGGGCATCTTATTACCATAAGCCTCCAGGACTACCATGATAATCCTTCTCAAATTCAGTTTACCACACTTACCATTCAAAAAGATCAATAAGGTATTTGATCATCGACACTCCATAGGCCATATAGACTTAAGATTTATCTAGCCTTAAAATACAGTTTATAATTTTTTAGAAATAGAAAGTTATCTAAAGAATTTTAGAAGAGCAGAGGTAAATGGATGAAAGCTTATGTTTCGAAGACCTCTACGAACAAGGCCAACAATCCTTTAGTCCTATAAGAGGCGAAAGAAAGAAATTTAGAAAGATAATCTTAATTTAGTTATATTTATAATATAATTAATTTAATTATGTTGACTAATATTTTACATCTAGTAGATTTTTGAGAAGATAGGCAACGATGAAAAAGCGACTACCATTTTAGCTTCAAAACTAAAGAATTTATAGTAAGTGTTATAAATAGTTGATTATTGAATTAGGTTACTATAGTTGATTGAATTATCATTTATTATTTATATGTAAGTTGTTCTACTTTTTAGAAAGATGAAACTATAATATGTGAATACAAATCATTCTGGTCCCTCTTGGTTTGGGAGATTTGACTAATAAAAAAGTTATAGATGTCTATCAGTTGTATCATGAAATTATATAATCGAGACATAAATTTTGGTCATCTTTATTCTTGTAGAGTGGTTTTGAGGTAAACTAGTACATTTGGTCTTTATTTCCTTAATTTATTTCACTTTATGATGGATCGATTAATATTTTTATTAGTTTTCAATTGTATATGTTATATCTTACATTTGGGATAAAGAATTCCAATCTCAATTGCAAAATTACGTTGGATGGCTCCATTCAATATATTTTTGTTCCATTATATAGCAACAATCATTGGCATCTCATGGTGATAGATCTTCAATAAGATATACTTCCATTATAATTCTCTCCCAAGAAAATCACACTCAAATATATTTAGATTAATGGTAAGTGTTATAATTTGACTAGTTATATTATCAAAATATTTCTTATATTAAGTATTTATTTGATAAAAAACATGTAAAAAAGTTCAATGACATGTCTATTGTTAATTTAGATAGTCTTTATCCTAACATTGGAAGGAAGATTATTAGTAAGAGATGGAAATCAGGTCAAATATCCTCAATAAGACGGATCATAAATGAATCATGTCATTCACATTGGTCAAGCTATGTGATTATTGTACTAATTTTTTTCTTATTTTTGTAATAATAATTATATGATATTTGTGATAAAATATAGTGATCACTTGTTGATGGATAAAGATATGAAATTTACCCATGTAGACATGCTATTGTTTAGGTTCTAAATTGCCAATACTATATTGGACGAGTGTTATTGTGTGAAAAGTTATAGAGAGATTTAATCTTATGAAACATTTGAAACGTTTATATTATTATTGACTTATATGATGACCTTTGTATTGGAAAAAGTTATTTAACAATATCATATTGGTTTGGAATTTAATCTGATTAATGATAACCGTGAATTGCTTCCATGACATGTTTGTTAACTGTTTCGTTTATGATTTATTTTAAGGTTATTGTCAACAAGTGTTTCTATTACAGTATGTGATTGTTATGTTTCCTACTTGTGTGTCAATTGATGATGTTCTATTTTTGAAATAAAATACCTTTAGTTGAAACTATGATCAAGTGTAACTCGAGGAAACCTGAGTGTAACTCAAGTATAAATGTTAAAATTTTCAAATATACTCAAACTTCTTTAAAGCAATTATAACATATTTTCAACCTGTTTAGTATCATTTTTTATATTTTTTTTTAATTTTAGGATCATTAATTAGTGAAATAAAAGATTTCTAGGTTAAAGTTGTAATCAAGTATAACTCAAGTACCACTTGAGTGTAACTCAAGTGTAAATATTGGAATTGTCCCTAAACCTATCCAAACATTTTCAATAGTACAATAAATAGTTTTTAATATGTTTAGTATTATTTTTAATTTTTAATTTTTTTAAAGCCATTAATTAGTGGAATGATATATCTCTATATTAAAACTATGATTAAATGTAATTTGAATATAACCCGAGTATAACTCAAGTATAATTGTTAAGATTGTCTCCAAACATATCCAAAATTTTCTAATACTGCCTTAAATAATTTTTAATATGTTTAGTATTATTTTTTTATTTTTTCTGATTTTAGGGTCATTAATTGTTGAAATATGAGATTTCTACAATAAAACTATGATTGAGTATAACTCGATGGTAACTAAGTATAAATATTTCTAACACTATCATAAATAATTTCTAACATGTTTAATATCACTTTTTCTATATTTTATTTTATTTTTATTTTTATATGATTTTAGTATAATTATTGGAATTCGACATACCGTGATCCAAACAAAACATATATTATCAAAAAAAATTCTACAAGGATTGTAACATCAATCGCAAAATAGTAACTCAAGATTCAAAATTATCACAATTTTACAATGTCTCATAATGTTGTGGCATACTTGCTGAAAAATTATATAGGTATATTTTATACAAAAAATCACCTCCTATAGCCAATGTAAATAATAAAAAACTGATCAAATCTAGGCGATACAAAAGTATTTGATATGACGATATTACTTTACATTTGTGAACAGTAACTTATACAGTAAAAATCTGTATGATCATTGATTGTAAACTAATTATTGACTTCTCAAGCACTTTCTAGAGATCTTGCCTTGTGTCTCGATTCTATCCCAACCTTCTTCCTTCTACCTAGTTGTTTTACGCTCTTGAAAGGTAATATAATCTTATCATTTAATTTTTTAATCAAAAATTACTTACTTCTTTTTGGGAAGACGATGTCATTGTAACTCTTTTATAAATATTTTGCCAAAAAGTAATTCTCATAATAGTCATATGGATTGGAATTCAGAAACCCAATATAGCAGCTATTGTATGAGAGCATAGAATACCAAATATATCAAAACATCGACATAAACAGATCTTCTTTTTTAGGTCCATTATAACTATCTCAATAGATGTTTAAACTTGAAAAAAATTACTCAAGAGTGAATAGCATAAAATCTTGTCATATCTTTTGATTTGGATATTTCTTCCTTCATCGGGGGTATCAATATACTGATCATAGCATTAGCAGTTCGATAACACAAATAAAATCACTCGACAACATTCCTTCATGTCATCTTGATCATATATGTTATTGGAAGTCCATGAACATCTTTCAATAATGAATTCATGCTTGTAGAATCATTTATTGTTAACATTGCACATCGTCATCTTGGTAAAAAAATGTAGTAGCCCACTTTTCTCTATTTAATTTTGAAATCCAATAATAACTTTTTATATTTTTTTTATTAGTTTCCGCATGCATTAATTAGACTTGATTTCGGTAGATGCTCTTGTAATAACCCAAAAAAGTCTAGCCACTTACCTATCATGTACGTGCCTCTAAAAATATTTCTTTCACTACTGTAAGAATTCCTGGATTTCTATTATTGACACTACTTAAATAATCATAGTATCCACCAATCATTCCTACAACTCTTTCCCCTCAATCTCTACTACTCCAAATATGACAGAAAATAATTTATTAGATCCATCAATAATACTCACCATCATTAATACACCATGATATTTTTCAAATAAATGTGTTGCATCTATGTCGATAACTGGACAAATGTACTAAATAAAACTATGCATATATGCACCAAATGCCCAAAAAACCTAATGAAAATGTTCTTCCTTCGTACTCATTAAAGAAAACAATCATTTCATGCTTCCTTTATACTCATTAAAGAAATAGCTGTTTCATAATCATTAAATTTTAATTCTCTTAGGAAAGATATTAACTTATTGTAAAATCTATCAAAGTTATCATGAACTTCATTCAATGTGATTTCACATGCCAGATATATTTTTCTATATGAAACTATCACTTTAAATTTTTTTTATATCTATAATAATCATCTTCGGAGTATAAAGTATGTTTACAAGAACTTGTTCCTTGATTTCTTTAGCTATAAACTGCTAGTGCAAGACGAATAATCTCGATTTTCTCTAATACATATTGAATTAGTGCTCATTGATGAACTTTGTAATCTGATATGTATCACCTCTATCCATCTAGCTCAATCTTACATTGTGCTTTAAGCTTGTAACTTTTACGTACATAAATTTTTATTTTAAAATTCCTTCTTATATATATTCTTACAAAATTCTCTTAAACTTTGAAATATCTTTAAATACCCATGAAACATGAAGGACTCAAGTGTCAAATATCACAATAATTTTTTATATTTCATATTGTAATAAGAACAGTGACAAATTATTACATATCCAATGTATAGGTTATTGACGACAAGTTCATCTTCATTTGGATATAGAGCTAAAGCATTAAGATTGAAGTCATCTTCTTCTATAACTCTATCCTTGAAGAAGTTTTCATACATATTTGAATTGAATTCGATGAACTCACCAACAATATCATGCGCATCAAATTTGTTATAATCTATATCATCATCAACTTCTTATGCTATTCTCTACTCAACCCACTTTTTTTCAAATATCTCATAACTATCGCAATTGTCATCCATTATAAATATCTCGTTCAAATCAAAGTTTTAAATTTGAGGTTGTATAAAAGACCCTTCAATTTGCTTCTCTAACTCCTGATAGCTTACCAAAACAAAGTTTGATGGTTGAAGTTGTGTAGAGGTAGATCCTTTAACTCGGTATAGTATCGGATAACTGCTTTCCAAAATTACTTCTAATTTTGATATTGATGAAAGTATTGTTTTATTAAAATTATCCATCTCATCTAGAAAATTAAATATTTCATTCGAAAGATGATCATCCTTACAATAAGTAGTCAATACTTAAGTAACATTGAAAATTAATAGTACCAAACTATAAAGATGGAATCATTTAATATTATATATTTTTTATTGTTATAGCGAATAATTCACAATACACAGAACGAGGAATACAACCAACACTTCAACGATACTGCCAAGGTCCAATGCTTCAACGACACTATCAAGGATGATGTCGAGGCTTTAACAATATTGTAAATATTTCACCAATATTGCGATAAGTCATATCGCGATTCAATAAGGCTATAAAAAGCTAAACAATAATACAACGATGAACTGCTGATCATCAAGGTTGTATGAAGCTCAATGCTCAACTAACGGCCATGGCAACAATGAATAATAGAAAGGTTGACATCCTTTTGCCGCAAAGGCAATGCCCACCTCCTACCTCGTTGGTGACAATGACCTTGACCCCCCTTCTTCTCCTCTCTAGCAAAACTTTCTTGGCAGGAAGCTAATTGTGATGACACCACCAGCGGGACCTTCTTCCTCTCCTCTCTAATGACATCCATCTATTGTTGCTTTACATGACTAGGGCTCACACTATTCCTTGACGTTACTATTGCATTGGTAGAATGAAGATAGTAGGATGATTTGAGAAAAAGGATAATCTAGGCCCTAATAATAAATAATTAAATACCTAGAATTGCATTGAATCGGTCTGGTTTAATAAATTTTCTCTGATTCAGTCTATCACACCGGTTCAAGCCAGAAAAGCAAAGTTAATCAATGTCAACGAATTCAAGTATCTTTTTCTAAATTAAATTTATTATGTATTTTGATCCTACTGTAAAAAAAAGGGATACCCATGGTACAAAGCAAACATGGGGCATGTAAAACTCCATCATTATGAGTTTTGTTTTTAATAAATTGCCCAAGAAACTTTTCCTTCGATTTTTTATAATTTTGTTTCCATCAATTGGGAGTAAATTTTGTAGTCTAGACACTTGAAATATTAACATACTTTTCTTTGTTAAGGAGAAAAAAAAGATCAATAATTAATTCTCATGGATTTTGCATCTTTGAATTGCCTAGTTTGGAGAGATTTGGGAGTGAGTTAATTTTCAATCATCATTTTTGTGCAGCAAGAAACTTTTCTTTTTAACTTTTGTGATTTTGATTCCATTGACGTCGAGGGAGTTTTGTAGAACTGACACTTAAAATACTAATATGTTTTCTTTTTCTAAGAAAGAATAAATAGCAATAATTAATTATCATGGATTTTGCTCCTTAGAATTGTCTGAGAGATTTGGGTGCGAGTTAAATCGCAATCAACCCTTTTTTGTGGAAAGATAATTTCCTTTCACCTTTTTATAATTTTGTTTCCATTGATGCAGAGGGAGTTTTGTAGATCATGCACTTCAAAATATTAACATATTTTGTCATTTTTTAAAGAAAAAATAAAGATCAATAATTAATTCTCGATAATTGTGCTCCTTTGGGTTGGAGATTTGGGTGTGAGCTACATTGCAAACATCTTCAGTTGGATGTATGCTGTTAGGACAATACTGCAGTAAAGCATAATACAAAGTAACACCGACTGCAGTAAAGCACAATCACTTCGATTGTGGCAAGAAACCTTTCCTTCAACTTTTTTGTAATTTTGTTTCTATTGAGGAAGATGAAGTTTTATAGATCAGACACTTAAAATATTAACATATTTTCTTCGTTTTAAGAAAAATAAAGATTAATAATTAATTCTCAATGATTTTGCTTCTTTGAATTATATATTTGGGTTTGAATTACTTTGCAATCAACTTCAGCTGGATATGTGTACGATAACACAAAATATGAGACTGAGAATGAGAGAGGAAAGAGATGAAATGAAACGGCTGACCGACGCATCACCATCGGTGTGACGCACGAGATGCTACTGGCCACAGGATTCCAATCTCGCAGACTGCACAACAAACAAAAAAGCCTCTTCACGGGATGTACTTGACACCTCGCTGATGGCCATCTTCTCCGACGACACTCAACACTGGTGGCACAGCGTGTGTGGATGTTGGAGGAGGGGCGCACATCACATGATCACCCAGCTGGATTCCTTTATCGTTTCCTCTCTCTCATCTGTCGCTGTTCTCTCTATCACGAAAAGTTCACGTACATCTACCCCACGCACGAATATTCAAGTACATGTACATGTACTACTACCGCTGCTTCTCCTTTCGGCATGGAGATATGTACTATAATACGGTATAAGATCAATATCAGTATATAAAGATTTCTATTTCAGATCATAAAAAAATGATATCCTATAGGTTGCTAATTGATCCTTTTATTTTTTTTTCTATCGGTTTAATCCTTTATCCAGGGAGTATAATATAAAAATTTATGATAATTTCTTTCTATTTGCTACAGCTAATAGAAAGTATTATTTTAGATGATCTATACGTGGAAAGTCTATCCTTAATGAGTATATGAAACCCATAAGTAAAAATTATAACAACTTCATTAATCTTATATTAACTAATGACCAGTGATCCAAAACTCAATATATTAACTATTATCTCATCACAATATTGAATCACATCTTATATGCATTATTATCTTATTCAGGACTATATTTGTCCTTGATGATGAGTCGAATATCCTTATTTATTCTCATATCATAAGTATTTAAATATTTTGATTTACTCATAAGTATTTAAAAAAGTGTATTACTATTAATTTCATCAAATTACATCGTCAGAATTTATTAACCTATGGGATGGGGGAAGGGCAATTAGATTACTAACCGCAGCAGATCTTTGTTGGCTTCGCATCTTGTCAACTGCAGAAACGTGCGGTGGTCGATTCTTTTTCTGAGAGAAAGCGAGCTATTTGGATCATTGCAAGCTGTGAATGGTTGTCATCACATCAGATCTCTGCAGCAGAATTAGAACAGTGTCTACAATTTTGGCCTCAGCATCTGTACTGCTCATCCAACTTTCCTGTAAGTTTCATATCAATTTGCATAGTGTTACGGCAGCATATTTGTGTACTTCTTTTTTATTTTTATTCTTCCAATCCAATAATATATCCATTTCGGAGAGAATAAACAAGAGGAGAGAGGAGAGAAGAAGAGTGAGCCAAGGGAGGATACATTTAATCAACTATCACGTGTTAATTATTAAATGCTAATTATTAGTCTACTTGAACATTTTCTATAGGACAGCGGAAAAAGTTTCTGCCAATTGGTTAATGTATCATGAGACAAGTGAAGTCTTATGTTGAAGACAATGAGGAAAAGTTATATACATCATTTAATATAATAAAATTTTATTTATTTATTTTTTAAAAAGAGTGAGAAGAAAAAGAATGCTATCATAACTATTCTACCATATACTATAGACATATTAGAGTTTTTGTACACTAATTCGATCTCAAATGGTACATTAGAGACTCCCAAAAAATACCTTTTTAAAATCATAATAAAATGTATTATTTAGCTCAATATGTTTTGTGAATATTTGGCTCCAAATTCTTTTGCCCCTTCTTCATCTCATCCACCTTCTATGTCAATATGAAGTTTCTTTTAGATACAATTAAATAGGGATAAGGTTGAATTGTATTACTTCAAATTCCAACTGATTCAGAGTTTCACATGTAGATAGATTAAACCTTTTTTCAATCATGATCAAGTTGAGGTTGAATTGGATAAGATCTTGATGAAGGCTTATGTGATATTTGGGTGTGATAGGAGTGATTTCGGGCATTTATTCACCTTTCCATTGGTATTGAGATTGAATAAAACTATAATATATATCATAAATTGAATCCATTAGGATTGTATTATAATTCTCCATGTATCGCAATTCAAAGGCCACTTTTGTATAGGGGAAAAAAAAAGCCTTCAAGCATTATCATATCACTATAAGAGATAGTATACATATCTAACAGGTAGGTGATCTTATGTTAATTTAGTCATTAATGTGATATTGAAGAGATTCTAGTAGATTGAATAAGGATTGGAAAGGACAAGTTTAATCTTAGAGTTGCACATAGACTGGTTTAGGTCTTAACATTACATATAGACTGGTTTAGGTCTAGGATTGCACCCAGATCAAATAACATATAGTATATTTGTTAGTCCAAAAGTCTATCGTCAATCGAAATTACAAGACCATCTGGACTAATACTAATTCTATATTTTAACGCACATCAAAAATCATCCTAAAACATAAATCTTGAAGAGAGATGGTCGTTGATGAAAATCATGAGTCGAGCTTCCTCCTGCAAAAGAAGACCACTATCATGTATATTCATGATAAGCTCTTTCTAATGCTCACGTCATCACATATGTGACACCAAGTTAATAGTAGAGATAGAAGAGAGAAGAATCAGTAGCATTATTGAAGGGTACCTATTAATAGTCAGGGATTCCTGATCCATATGCATCACTATTCTTTGATTCGGGATGATCTTAGCATCACTTAAATCTATTTTTGTAGGACATAGATATTAGAAATCAATCATTGAAATTTGATTGAATATCCACTAAATCATTGTTATACATCAATTTGTATTGCTGGAATAAATTGATAGCTACCACTCAAAAGTATCTGATGAAGGTGGATTAAGACTGTAATAAGTGCGATAAAATCATAGTCTAGTTTAGCTTAGGTTAGGCAAGGGATGTATCATAACAATTCACCTCCCCTTAAATATTTGATTTCCAAGTTGGTGGTTAAATATACTTGGTATCATCAATTTTAACAATTTTAATGCTTCATATTACATGTATGCATGGAACTTTTTCTTTTGTTGAATTTAGAGGCCTAAACAGTCTCATATTAAACTAAAATGTTCTTTATGTAATTGATAAGAAACTAATTCGTGAATAGGTGTGGTTAATTTCCATCATCTTAGATGTTTAATAAGTATGCTAAATATATTCATTATCAATTATCTTTCTACTACTCTTTCTCTTAAGGAAGAAGATACCTTCTAAGACAAAATAATTAAAAGAGAGAAGGGAGATAGAGAGGCTAATTAATAGAGAAGATATATTAGAGAACAATCTTGAGATATGCTAAATAGGGCTACATGATACTTTATGCATAAGAGTTGTGTGGGGGAGGATCTAATCTCATAAAAACTAACTCTAAAACCCTCGAGTTGAGTTGAAATTAATTAAATCATAATATGAATTTTAGTGTTAATTAGACCCCTAAACTCGACTTTAAACACACCCATAAAATTATCAAAAAAATACTTTCTTATTGCTTGAATACTTTTTCTATCTCGAGGATTGTTTGGCTTCCAACTCTATCTGCCCCGTCATGATCTTATCTACCTTCTAAGCCAATCAATTTTCCCTTGAAATATGATTTGATAGCGATGAGGCTACACCAAGGTGATTATACTGCTAACCCTTATATTCTAATGAGTATGAGAGTTGCATCAAGTAAAATGCAAGATGAAAGAGAAAAGTTTGGTGAGACAAGGAATAGATAGGTAAAATTGTACTCTACAGGAGCCAAGATAATTGTCTTCTTTTGTCAGAGTTATAATCTAATTTGATCCATTCTCGAACAAGCTGAAAACAGTGCCAAGTTTGAAGTAGGGTTGATATCAATGTTGGCGATAGCATTTAGTCTCAAACATCATTTAAGAGATCACAAACAAACAGTCACAAATAAACTAAAAAAATCAAACCAAATGATATAATTCAATTATATTCCATGAAATCATTGCATGGTTCTTAGGAAGATTAAACTCTAGTGAAATTCCAGCTAACGAGAAATATAAGCATTAACGACCTTATTCAAAATTAATGTAGCTTATCTAAGAACTTTATTCCAATGCAGCACTGGTGCTTTATTTGATATTTTTGATAATTTTCAACAGATTTCATGGGCTATACATGTTGGCTGAAAGCGAGCTAGAAACATTATTATTTTTATTTATTATCATAGGGATTAGGTTTTAACTATTTTTCGTGCTTGTCGAAAAGATTTTAGATTCATACAAGGTCAAGACATATATGGCTACAATGCTTAATCACTTCTTTGGCACAAGTCGTCCTTTCACGATCCTCAAGATCCGTAGGCCATGGTAGTTAAAATCTAGAGAATGTACAATAGCATCGTAGTAGATTAGGCTAGATTTGTATCACAACATACATCCCACAGATTTGGATTGATCATTGAGGCAGACCTTCAATCATTCGGATGGATCAACTATAATATGAAAGTCTGTATCATTTTTAAACATGTATTCCTTAAATCCTAGCATTTTAGTGTTGATACTAAGAGAGAAAAATTTTTAGTGATATTACCATGCAGTTTGATTTTTTGATCCATAACAAAATCCCTTTAAAACAAGTCTTGTAATTTAAATTCTAAAATGAATGTCAATAGTAGATTTTTTTTTTCTTCTTCAATCAATTTTTAATCAATTTTTAATGATGTTACACTTAAAATATTATTATTTATATATATATAAGATAAGTGATGAAGGCAGAACTTAAGACTCAAATCTTTATCAACTAAATTAGTCAGTATATTTCTCCGATAAAATTTTGAACCCTCAATCTTAGGTAAATAAGTTTTATCTATCACCGTATAAACGTTTTAGGTGTAAAATAGATCAAATTATACTTCTAACCCTTAACCTTTGATGAGAGGGTATCATCATACACAATCATCATTCTAATATTTTAGAAGTGATAAATTTAAAAATTTTAATTATCGATAGCAATATATTGGGATGCATCACTAATTAGTTACCAAATGGGGTCCTTAATATGCTAAATTATTAGGGGCAAGCAACTCTTCCAATCAACTTGTCCCAGCAGCGTTGGCTTCACCTGGTTGGTAAAGAAAACAATACAATGCTGTCATAGGCTTAGGAAATAGCACATCCATGTGACCTGTCTTTAGAGCTTACACCCTCCATCGTTTCTCCTTATAACAGGACAACCACACCCTATCTAGTAGCACTGTCGTAGCCATGGACTCCTCCAAGCTCTCAGCTCTCCTTCTCATCTTCATGCTCGTCATTTCCTCCTCCCCTCTCTCTCTTGCCTGTGGCTACTGTCCTCCTTCTACTCCCAAGACCCCGAAAGGACCCATCACCGTCCCTCCCATCATCGTCAACCCACCCATCACCGTGCCTCCCATCATCGTCAGGCCGCCCATCACCGTGCCTCCCATCTCCCAAGACCCCGAAAGGACCCATCACCGTGCCTCCCATCATCGTCAAGCCGCCCATCACCGTGCCTCCCATCATCGTCAAGCCGCCCATCACCTTGCCTCCCATCGTCATCAAGCCGCCCATCACGGTGCCTCCCATCATCGTCAAGCCACCCATCACAGTACCGCCTATCACAGTGCCACCAGTCATCGGTGGCGGGAAGCCACCTGGGACCGGAACCTCCGGCTGCCCACCGCCACCAGCACCAGCGAAGCAATGCCCGGTCGATGCCGTCAAGTTCGGTGCCTGCCTGGATATCCTCGGCTCGCCAGTGCACATCGGCGACCCGGCCGTCACCTGCTGCCCGATCGTGGAAGGCCTCGAGGGTTTGGAAGCGGCACTGTGTGTGTGCACCACCATCAAAGGCATGTTTATGGGCATGGACTTCCTGTTTCCCCTGGCTATCCAATTGCTTGTGACCGGCTGTGGCAAGTCAATCCCTCCCGGTTACACTTGTCCCTCTTAAACATGGTAATCGTTCTAAAGCTCAAGGAATCATAGAAAGCGTACGTCTGTTTGTAGCATGTAAGATACGGATCCTTGACAGGTGATTGCTGTTTCTTGTAGGTGTATATGTTTATGTTCGATCAACGAGGAGACATGAAGGGATGTCAAGGACGATGACGTTGTTGGTTTTGGGTTTTCTGTACGATTGTGGTGTCTTTGCTTGAACTGGTTGTAAGAATTGGTTCTTCTTCTTCTTCTTCTTCTTCTTCTTTAATTCCTGTAGGCGATCTACCTGTGTGTGAAGTGCATGGAATAAAAAGTGGTCATTTCAACGTACGTGTAAATGAGAACTGCAGCATAGTGGTGTGTTTGAGTAATGGTTTGTGGCCATATAACTCCATTACGGGAAAGCTGAGCAGTGTGACTCAAGATTGGAACAGAAGACATCATTGTCGGAACGAATGAATGGGTGAATAGATATGCATGTGGAAGTAACACCTGTGAGTAGTAAGTAGTTCTTGATGGAGATAATGAGATTAGGTTGGGCCCACGTGATTGATTGGATTGGATTGGAAAGGACAGAGGAAAGAAAGGAAGAAGATAAGTATCTTAGTAAGTATATCTGCTATTTGATCATTAGAGTTATAATACGTTACTTGAATTTAAGTTTTTCTAATTAATTAATTCATTCATGAAGTAATGCTTGTAGACAAAGTTTTTAGCTATCGTTATAACCAAAAAAAATATTAAAATTAAAAAGTAGTTATGAATACTGAAACATACTCGAGAGATTTCTTTTTTTTTTTTTTGCTTCTCAATAAATTTGTTTTGCCCTTATCTATCTACAAGCTCGCTAGTTAAACAATGAAGTACTTTGATATGTTTTATTTGAATGTAAAAATTGTTAGAAATGTAATTTAATTTTGATTAGGAGTTAGAATAGTTTATACAGAAATTTAACCTTAGCTAGAGTCAGAATTAAAGATAAACTCTTATTTGTTAATCTTATCTAAAGAAACCTAGAGGCTTGTTCCTTTGAAGTTTAAAACATCTTTTAGAGAGTTTTTTAAAAATTTTGTCTTATAGATAAGATAGAATTATCTGTGCTTTGATGGAATAGAATTTTATTGTTAAAAAAATAAGAAAAGAGTTTTAGATAAGTTTATTAGATAGAGTTTTAATTAGTTTAAATAAGAATAGATTAGATGAGGTGAGATAATATCTTTCTTAGTTTAAGTTATTATTTTATACCTATCGATAGCTCTGGTCATGCCATCGATTTCAGTTTGGCAAAACCTAGAATTGAAATCAAACTAGAAGAGCCAATTTTAGAATCAAAATCGAAATCGATGGTTCCAGTTCCAGTTCAGTCGGTTTCAATTCCAGTTAGAAACAATAATTATTTATAATATTAAAAAATAATTTATAATATTAAAATTTTATAATTTTATTTTTAAATTTTGAAAAATGAATGTACATCCATATCCATGACGAGTGTAAATGTATAGTGATATACTCAAAAATCTGATATAAAATTGAGTAAAATTATAAATATTTGATTACTTCTAATGTCATGCTTTTCAATAGTTCCTTTAATTAATATATTGAATATGAGGCCATTGTCTTGGCAGACGATCTTTTGGTTCTGTTTCATCATATTTGTCCAATTGTCGATGCATGCTTGAGTTTTAACTAATTCAAAGGTTATGCTTAATCTAGTTTTATTTACGATCCATCCTCCTATGTTGAAGGTTTGTTCGATAGTTATCGTCGACACTAGAGTCACTAGTATTTTCCTAGTGATTCTCGCTAAGATGAAAAGTATTATTATTTATTGTGCCCGCCATTCTAGAATATAAAATTCTATACCTATAGTGTTGGAAGTTGTTAGATACATATCAAGCTCAGAATTTGAGCCACATGATCCTCTTGATTTTTTTTATCTTTATAATAATAATTTTTCTCTCTTAAAGATTTTGCAACCCTTGCTAACTTGATCCGTAGGTATAGAAGTTTCGAAGGTATAAAATTTACTATTATAGTTTAAACTATAATGGTTATATAAGTTAATGATTATTTTTTAATATCTCTAATTTTATCACCAATATCAACATCTATTCCTAAACTTTCATAATAAATAGATAAATAATCACCTAAGTCATCTAATGTTGTATGAGGATCAAAACACATGCAACTAAATAAATTGATAGAATTTCAAGAAAATAATTTATCCATTTTGATTTTATAACCATTATTGTCACATTTACATAATTATCATATTGATATCTACTGATGCACCAACAATATTAATAGAAACAACTAAAAAATATGTGTGGTAGGTTAATAAAAACCAAACAAACTATATGTTGCATTATTAAAAAATTTAAAAGTTTTTAAAATTCTTTCACCCATCTTCCAATGTCGTGGATATAAACTAACTTACCTAACATTACTTGCAATAGAAGTGCATAATATTTTTTATATTTAATTTTTTTAAACAATTTATATATAGAATTTTATCAGGTAGGAACACTCCTAGGAAATATTTTGGGCCTTTTTGTTATATAATTTATAAAATCTCGCTCATTCTTTCATTACATGTGGATGACCCCATAGCTTACTAAATAAGAGAAAGAAAAGTTTCAAGATATGTAGATCCTTTTTTATACATAAATTCAAAACATAACAAGTATATCTAACATGAAAAAAAAAGATACCACCAAAAGCTGGTTGATAAACTTCTTGTAATTCTATAATAGAAACGGTATTTATCGTTGTACTATTTAATCCAATCGAAAAAATATTAAAAATCAAATAATATTCTTCTAAAATTATTTTTATCATTCTATAAATATTATCAACGGTATATTGTTCATTGAAAACTTTAAAATTAATAATTCATTTTTGCTGGTCAAATCACTATACATCGAATGACAATTGATTCTTATATAGGACTGTGTTTGCTAGTAATCACTCCAAATATCAATATAAATAAAAATAAGAGTGTCCAAAGATTTTTAAAAAATTATAAATATCTTTTTATTTTTTTATAAAGATTATGTAAAGTGCAAGAGTAGCACGAGGAGTATAACAATAATCAACAAATCCCACTTTTTCACTGAAAGCCTAAGATAAATAGCCAATGAAAATTAATCTAGCTAATCGTTCATGATTTTTTTCAATAGAAAAATAAAAAATGGGAGAAGTAGGGTACCCAAAAATTTTTGTTTGACTCATCTTCACACCAACTTGTGTTAAATGTTTATTCTCAATATGCTTTTAAAATATTTCATATCCTCTCCCTTCTTTAAATTTAAAATTTTGACTGCATTAAAACTTTTTTGAAGTACAGTTTGAAGATGTCCAACTAGAGTTTGATTATTGTATTGATATTTCTTGGCTTGACATCAACATTCATTTGTTGGTTTTCTCAAGTTACCACAATTTTCGAAAGCCTCCTCTACGGTGAAGTGGTGGCTTCCACTAATCATCAGATAAAGAAGAGAGCTTAAGAATATTCAAACTTCATTAAGTGCTTAATCAAAAGTGCCCAAAATTTTTAAATTTTAAGGGGTATTTAGCTATTAGAAGGAGTATTTATTGGATTTTTATTTTTTTAAAATTTAAGGGGTATTTATAGGATTTTTAAGGGGTATTTATAGGATTTTTAAAATTTTTTTCCTAAAACATGCCCAAAATTAGCTATTATTTAGCTATTAGAAGGAGCAAATCTATCTTTTATTAAAAATTATATATTAATTATAAAATAATCAAAATACCCTTAAATATAGTCATTTATATGACTTTTAAAAAGTATATTCTAGTTCTTGAACCATTGGTTCTAATTTTTTAAACATAAGAACCGGAATCGAACTGCTCAATACTAGTTTCGATTAGATTTGGAACCAACGAATCGTTGGGTCGATTTAGTTTTGATCTTGGCTTTATCCGGTTCCGATTCGAACTGAATCATGATCAAAACCTTATAACTAGATATGAAACTTTGGTGTATATATATCATCCTAAATGATGAAAACTACATGACTCTAGTGTAAAATTAGAGTTTAAGATCTTGCAAATATTTTCAGAAATAAAATATAATTCTTTTTATTTTCATCTCGATATCATCTTCTCTTCTTCAGTTATTATTACCATTAGAGAAAGAATTAAACTTATATGTGATCTTCTCCTCCGGTTTTTTTTTCTTCACAGTTGCCAAAGCATGAGAGAGAGGCTGCAAGTTCTACTCCTTATTTGGTTTCTTCCTTTTGTCTTCTTGTCTCAGCTTCTACTCTGCTCTTTGATTTTGTGAGTTAAATCTAACAAAAACTGGATTTGTGATGAAAGCTATGGAAGATCATTTTGCAAAGGAAAGATACAGTGGAAGTGCATCCACAGATGATAATGCCACAGCTATTTGCTTAAAGAAATGATCCATTAGATGACCCAAACACTCTTTGTCCTGAAATTAGAAATTCCCTTTTTCAACTCAAAAATTAGCTTGGAAGATTGATCCAAACCTAAAACCTCAGAGTCACCTGAACCAATCTTACTCTCACATGGGTGGATTGGAGTCCCATAATATGTCCATCTTTAAATGGAGTGGTCATAGCAATGTTTTCTGAAACAATGTTGTCATGTCTTTAAAATCTTATTAGAGTTGGAAAGGTCTAATTATGGTGATCTGAAAACACATAATAGAGGAAATTTGTGGAGTTATGATATTGGTTTGTTGATAATTAACTGTCAATTTAAGCTCTTGTTTAGTCTCATGTTGCTGAAGTGTTAGGACTCTAACTAGGAGAGTCCTAATTGTGAGAGACATTTATGTAAAACCTACCTAAACCAATCCCTATTAAAGAGGGGCTAGGGTTAGGAGGTTATTTCTTAGAGAAGAATTAGAAGTTGTAAAGGAATAGGAGTCTTAAGTTGGAGTCCTATTAGGAGTCGGCTAGAAGTAAGAGTCTTGAGTAGGAGTCCTATTAGGAGTTAGGGTTTAGAAGCCCTATAAATAGCCATGTATTCCTCCTCTTTTGTTAAGCAATAGATGAATCTTTTCTGCAGCCTTTGAGCAGCAACTTGGAGGGAGGAACCCCTATAGAGTTCCAAGGAGGCCAATACCCTAAAAAGATCAACCCCAAGTTTAGAATCTGCAAGGGTTCTAACACAATGCCGTTCCTAAACTCCATGTGCATGATGGGAGGTGACGACCCCTGCGTGGTTCTCGTCTCACGGAGGGGAACCAAGGAACCCCAACATATATCGGCGTTGCAACTGAAGAAAGGGGTGCGGAAAGGTGACTTAACATTCGTGGCTGCTATGAAGCTAGAGCCATTTGACGAGAAGGCCACTCAAGAACCTGCTGTGGTGGCGAACGTCCTGAAAGAGTTCAATGACGTTATACCACCCGAGTTACTGAAGACTCTTCCACCACGCAGAGGCGTGGATCACAACATCAAGCTGGAGCAAGGGGTAAAGCTTCCAGCAAGACCACCCTACCGCATGCCTCCGCCAGAGTTGGCGGAACTCAGAAAGTAGTTAGGGGAACTGCTAAGCGGTGGTCTCATCCGTAGCTCGAAAGCACCATTCGGAGCTCCAGTTCTCTTCCAGAAGAAACAAGATGGGAGCCTCCGACTTTGCGTCGATTACCGAGCCCTCAACAAGGTGATGGTGAAGAACAAGTATCCCATCCTGCTCATCGCGAACTTGTTCGACTAGTTGGGCAAAGCCAAGTATTTCTCAAAACTCGACCTTCGGTCGGGGTATTGGCAGGTGCATATTGCTGAAGACGACGAAGCAAAGACTACCTGTGTGACCAGGTATGGAGCGCTTGAGTTTTTGGTGATGCCTTTCGGCTTAACTAACGCTCCGGCCACATTTTGCACTCTCATGAACCAGCTATTCAAGGAGTATTTGGATAAGTTC
>LVTN01000669.1:105268-118525 GCA_001649415.1 Musa itinerans | reverse complement strand
ACTTCCTTAAGGATATTAAGAGGGAATGTGTTAGGACTCTAACTAGGAGAGTCCTAATTGTGAGAGACATTTATGTAAAACCTACCTAAGCCAACCCCTATTAAAGAGGGGTTAGGGTTAGGAGGTTATTTCTTAGAGAAGAATTAGAAGTTGTAAAGGAATAGGAGTCTTAAGTTGGAGTCCTATTAGGAGTTGGCTAGAAGTAAGAGTCTTGAGTAAAGCCCTATAAATAACCATGTATTTCTCCTCTTTTGTTAAGCAATAGATGAATCTTTTCTGCAGCCTTTGAGCACCAACTTGGAGGGAGGAACCCCTATAGAGTTCCAAGGAGGCCGATCCCCTAAAGAGATCAACCCCAAGTTTAGAATCTGCTAGGGTTCTAACATGAAGCCAGCTGTGGTGAAGGTTAACGACAACAAAATATAGATCCTCCGAATCCAATCATAAGTTCATGAAAGTTTTCTGTCCAAGATTTCTATTAGAACATAAAGCTAAAACATTAGTGTTTTATGAGATGAGATTAGTGAAATTATTTATGCACTCACAGAAGAAGAAGAAGAAGAAGAAGAAGAAGAGAACACTACAACAAAGTTTATCGGTACCTGCAGTTTATACCTGTGTCTTTGCGGTTTAAACCGCAACCGTCTGTAATAGCTACCGTTCGGATAACATTCAACATAGTTCTTCGAAGAACTCCACTAATCAATCAAAAGCAAGAGAGTAGAAAATAATGCATTAAGCACTCATAAAATCCAAATGCTGAAACAAGTTTATAACAGAGGGAAAAAAATAATAATAAAGGAAAGAAGAAAGAGAAGTATCTAAAAGTGGAAACAAAAGCATAAAGGACACCCGAGTCGATCGCCAATTGTTGGCCATGATGGGATATAAAGAGAAATAATTTTTGTATATGAATAAATACTAGCAGGCCATAACATACAGTGGAATTAAATGAAACCATAATCAAATAGAACATCAAGATATACGTGGAAAATCCCTTCAATGTGAAGGGTAAAAATCACGGGGCAAACTAGAGATAATCCACTATGTGAATAATGAATATACAAATCTCAATCTCTTATCCAAAATCCTAGCAATAATCACAAGAGAATAATTGGGATACAAGGATCACGTCACTGTGCACAATATCTAAATCCTCCCTAATTCTCCCCAAGTAATCACAGTAAGAATCTACTATGATTTGATCTAACCTGAGATGAGAACACTGCTAGATGATTGAGAACAGTCTCTCTGCGTTGTCCTTGTCTTTTTCCCTTTCTTTCTCTTCCTTTTCTGCCTTGTTCTCCTCCTTTTTTGCTGCTGCCAAGATCAATCTCGTTGTTATAGTTTTTCTCCCAAAAACGTAGCCACCTTCGTTGCAAAATGCAGCCACCACACCCCCCTTATATTGATCTAGGGTTAGGTTAAAGGGGTGTGGGCTGTGGGCTGATAAAGCCCATCATGGGCTAAACCCACTATGGGCTGTCAGCCCAACAACCTCCCCCTTCAACCCATAAGGGAGGCTGTCCCATTACTCCATTCCAGTATTGCCTACGATGAATCATTCCTCTTATATATAGCCTGGCCCTTGTATACTCTTATTCCATTCTCACTTATTGTTCAATCTCTTTACAAGCTTCTACTTTTATATATCTATATTCTTCCCCTCACTCGGCTTGGACCACTACTTAGGGCAGGAAACCTAGATTGATCATCGCCCTTTGTTCGGCAACAACATAACAAGTTATAACTGGTTATAACCAAGTCCTTAGTTTGATGGGAAATGACTCTTATAGAAAATGACTTATCTCAACTCGGAAACAGTCCAACAAATGCATTGACGCCTCAAATCTATTCTGCCCCGACCTATACTTTAAGTGAAGCCGAAGCTGAAGATTCTCCAGCTCTTTTCTAATGTCCTGATTGATTGTATTTACTTATAATAAATATATATCTTATACGGATGTAGCATCTTATCGAATATTGTATGAAGTGCCCTCTAAAAGCCTAAAAGAATTCAATTGAAACAAAAGATTCCCTCGCCTCTACTCTGGCTCATAGATCAGAGCCCTGCAAATATCTCTTTTTTTCTTGTTTTGGTAATTTGATTCCTTTTATTCCACTACCCTCCTCGAGTATAGGAATGACACAAGCCTACCCTAGTATGTATGTAAACCTTCCTACCCGCCACTACTAGGCAAAACAGGACCCAATCCAATAGACTAAACTCTCACTGGCACTTGCCTCTCTTGCTCTTGAAACTAACCACTCCTGTCAGGAAGTAGAGAATTGCCTGTTCCAGGGCGAGGTAAAGTTGAAAGGGGAGTTGAAGAAGACCCCTCTGTATCCCTTTAAAGAATGAAACAAGCCCAGCTGCTGGCAACTATCATACCTATGACAACTGTCTCCCGTTAGCTCACTTAGTCTTTATGAACTAATCTCTCTCCTCTGGCTCTCATCTAATCTCACTCCGGCTCCGATACCGACTTAATAGAAGGGCATCCACTCTGGCTACTATGAACTTAATGAGGCTCTCTTCTCTTCTTCTACTATACCTGTCCTCTGCAACACTGGATACTGGACCTGGACCTATAAAGGATTCTACTCCTGCACCAAACACCCAAAATTAGTTACATCAGTCACAGCTAAAAGAAGCAAACTCGGAACTAAGACTTGAAACTACTGTTCCACTCTAACTCTGGCTACTCGGGATTCAACAAGCAGTTGTAAACTATGAACTGAATGATCAAACTAGTATACGCTTGGCCCCTCTTCTATATCTCCTATACTAGTAATTCATTCTTTCCTAACAACTACTTCTCTATTAACTCCCTTACTAACTCTTTCACTCCAGAGTCATGGAAGAAAACAAGTAAGTAATTCGACTATCTTTGAGACCTCTTGCTTCTATACCTCTGTCCACTCCTTTACTAATACACTAACTACTAGCTAAGCCTTATTGTTTCCCTTGCCCACCTCTAACTAAATCCGAAGTAACTGTAAAGAGGAGAAATAGTTCAATCCCAGTAAGTCAACTACCAATTTCATTCTTATCCTAGTAGCGTTAAATTCGATATGTTTTCATTGTTACTTAGAGAAATTCGACGTGAAAACAAGATCTGGAGATGGATCAGCAGCTGGGTCTTCCTATGTTTAGTAGCAATTGTTACGAGTTCTAATTTGAGCATCAGTGAGTTCTTTACCTACAAAGGCAGAGATGGGAGACAAGCTAACCTAAGCCATAAGTGGTGCTACAAAAGAAAAGCCAGTTCCGCGTCCCCCCAAGAGTCTAGTTGACTTTCCTCGAAGTAGTCCAAAGTAGCACTCAAATACAAAGTAAGTGAAAGTAATAAATGAGTTCTAGGTTTGAAGATGAAACTGAGTTAATGGAGCAGTAACTGAAGAAGCTAGCTGTATAAGATGAGTAAGCCAAAGAAGGAGCCAGATCTGAATCCGGATCAAAAGTCGTACGAAAGTAAGCTATAAACGGAAAGTAACTTAAGACATGATTAAGTTAGGTCGGCGAAAGACAGACGTGGAGGTAAGGCAAGCTTTTACACAAAAATAAGTGATTGAATGTTGATCTTCTAGACTCGGGATTCCACTCGCACTGCTGATGAGACTAATTCTACTAATTCTACTGATGAAACCAGACTACTACGCCTACTAGAGAGCATCTCTTATACCGGAATTCGGCTTATCTAAAACTCACCTACTTCTTGAAACAAGCCCAGTAGCTGGCTAAAATACCTATGGCAACAGGCAACTATGAACTTCATTCGGCTCTCTTCTCTTCTGGCCACAAAGAATCAAACTTGCAGCTAGTAACTATCCCTCCCCTTTGTCAACTAATCCTGTTATGGCTCCCCTCTGTCAACTAATCCTGTTATGGCTCTTTACTCTGGACTACCACCTGGGGAAGAGTTGAGGTCGACAAGGGGACAAGGAACTACTACAAATATGGTTAGTTACCCAATTCTATAATACCTAAAGCTCATTCTTTTCTTCTATTTCATCGAACTCAACTTTGACTTCAGACTTGACTACAACATCTCTGATTGCTGCTTACTTTTGAACATTAACAACTTCAGATCTATCTTATGCTTAAGGACTTAGCATTTCAAAGGCGGAGTACTTTGACTCTGTTCTTCTTGCCTGAACTCACTTAACAAGGACGAACTCACTAACAGCTTACCTTTTGTTTCTAAGCATAGCATACTCCTTTCCTTGCTTTAATCACTCAACTAGGCTAGGCGCACGCACCGTATTGGATAAGTTTACTACTTGTGAACTGGAGGATCTGATTGCCCCAACTCCATAAGCACTGAGGAAACCAGTCAAACCCTTAATTGAACTTGTCCAAACTGAACTTGAGGAACCAAACTCAATGACGGAGCTACCTTCGTACTGCTGATTGATTCTCTTAAAACTGCTTATACAGCTTCCTTTTTAACGACGGATTCTCTTACCCAAACAGAACATTAACTAACCTTAGCACAAGTAAAAGCCACTCGTTTACCTATTACTTTAGCCTTACTCTCCTGTCTCTTGGGTAAAACTATTGATTTTGGATTCTTTCACTATCGCTTCGGATCCTTTAGCATCTTTCCGATAGAGCAAACACAACCCCTAGGCTTTCCCTCCCACTAATAGGGCAGTAATCAAACAAGCAACCGATAATCCAAATCATAAGTAAGAGAATTAGACTCATCAATCACAGCACTAAGCCTAGTGGACCAACTACAGCAGAAGACAGAATCCACCACGAAACAAAGGATTCGGCGCTACCCGATCAAACAAAGAGACAAGTAACTACCAGAGGATTTACCGCTACTCTGATATCCTATACCCCCCTCTGGCTCAGCTAAACTAGCTGCTGGCAACTATGAACAGAATTTGGTATACCTCTATTCCTTTACCTCTTGCTCTTGTACTATTGCTTGGTCATTAGTAGTTGCTTGGTGGACTTGCTAATGGCATCGGACTAACGCTTACTTCGGGGTGACTATATGATTGGGAACTCCATTCTATTCTTTGGACTTTACTGGCATGGTTAGTCCCCTTAAGTGGAATTCTGAAACTAGACTTCTATCTCACATATCCCACTCAAGATCCTAATACGACTCTTGATCAAGGTACTGATCTAGTTAATTATCCTACTCCAGATGATGCTTCAGATGATGATCCAACTCCATATCCTGATGAAACAGACACCTTTGCAGCGTACCCGGCTAATGATCCAGCTTTCATAATGGAAGTATACCTCTTGTACCTCCGATCCTATCACTTCATTCTGATTGGCCCCCACTAAATTCTATCTTTTGTTTTCCTATATAATAACAGATATTTTGATAGGACAAGTCCTCAAACTCCACTAGAAGCATAAACGCAGCCAAGACACTACTAATGTGTCGCGGTAGGGCCGCTCTGTGTTCGGTGTTATGTTTGCTCTCTTACTCCCTATGTGTTCGGTGACGCGTCAGTGAGCTACCTACTGTGTGTCTACTTAGTCGGTATAGTGGAAATGAAAGCCTCAAACTAGCGGCCCTGCCGCGCAACACAAACAAAGGACTTGGTTATAACCTCGGCCTAAGCTTTGCCCTTCCCACACCAAAACCAGACTTGATAACTACTGATTATCTCTAAGATGAAACAAGAACAAGACTTCCACTTATGCTCTTTTCACTCTTGCTACTATACCGTAGTCAACAAATACTTCACTTCTTTCCACAAGCCCAGCAGAGCCAGCAAGGCCTAAATTAGGACTCTGAAATAACACGTTATAATTGATTTATTACTTGCTATGTGCTCAGGAGCCTAATTCTGGTATCAAACTCAAGAATCAAACCGGTTCTACAGTATCTCTGCCTCCTCCTTTAAGCACCACTTGGCCTACCTCTGCGGATATATAAGTCTTCCGTTTTCTACTTTAACATAGGACGTGCTCTTTTCACTCTTTGGTAAGAAACAGGGGACACGCAACTCCTAGAGCAAGAAACAGCTTCTCTTGTAAACTTGACTTCTCCTGGTTATGGTTCTGATGAAGCACTACTTTTCTGCTTGAACGGCCTGATAGCTTTCATAGCCTCCCTTGCTTACCATAGTGTTAGTATAAGATCCGGAAGATCAGACTGCTAAGGAAATCAAGAAAGAAAGAAAGAAAGAAAGTTCTCTATAAGTAGACAAGCGGAGCTGTTAGAGCAGAGCCTTTAGTAAACCCTCAACCGGAAGCTGTTATCAAGTAAGCTGCAAGCGGGCAATAATATAGTTGGGATCAATTGTATAGTAGGCTGAGGATCCTCTCTTGCTCTTGCTATCGTTAGTGCTTCCTTGCCTATTTCATTTGTATTCAATTCTGTGTCATCTTCCCCTTATTCTGTTTCTTCTACTGATCTGGTTGACTTCACTCTTACTGCTGCTTACACTAAAACTCGACCCTGCTTTATAGGATTCAAATGCTTTATTTGCAATCTGGAGATGGTTTTATGGAATTCCCCCTTGGAATACACCTAATGGAGCTTAGAATGAATTTCTTGTTTATACCGGAAACTGTATTGTAGTGTAGACCTGAACCCTCTAAAGTTGCCTACTACCCTTAGTCTGTTTCTTAATGACTTGTTTCAGCCCAATACTCACTTGTGCAATTATGTTACTACTCCCACTTGTTCCTGTATTTCAAGACTAAATGGAGACTTAGGATACCTATACCTAACCTAACCAAACTAGTAAAAGAATTCCACAACTACAGCTAGAGCACCAATGACACAAGCACCAGCCTAGACTTCACTCGCACCCGAGCCCTTCTTTTAGAATATAAATAGAACAGTCAACCCTGATTCCTAAGAGCAGCCCTTTAGCGCAACTGACTATGTTGCTTGGTCCCAAGAAAAAACGATGCATCTGATATTTATGAGTTGCCGGCAAACTGTAATTCTGACTTCCGGGTACAGATGGCTCTTTTCACTCTGCTGGCATACCTCTTGCAACAAACATAGATGAAACTCGTGATTAAAATAAAGCACCCAAAACAAGAACACCCAGCTACCCTAAACCCTCAACAAGACTTTCAACAGCCGATGCTCTTGTATACTTGACTTCAGTTGCTTATGGAACAAGAAGTTGAAATGGAAGTCGTTTTTCTCTTTTCTTATGAAAATACTTAATATCATCCATAGAGTACCCTAGCCTAACAAGTATGTCAACTACCCCACCAAGTAAGTAAACCACCTCAGGGTGCCGGCGCGGCACCCGCATCTATAGCAGCTATTCACCCAACAAGCATATACCACAACCGCAAAGAAAGAAACAAACAGAATGGTAACCAACCGCCAAGCCAACACCTGACTTTATAACTGGAACAGGACTTTACTTCTTCTACTTTTGATCTGGAAACTTCTTCCTTTAGTATATACTTGCCCTTACTTATTAAGTCGGATACTTATTAACTTATCGCTGAGGAGCCAGCTCCGGATCTAGCCTCTTATCTTGTAGACTCACTACTTCCCGAATTATATATTAGGCCTTACCTTCCCCTTCCCGCAACTGAACAAGTAGATAACATAGCCGCCCTAAAACTAATTAACTAGATCGCACCCACTAAACAAGCTAACCTTAGCAACTACGAGAGTAATTATAAGAGTAATGAAAGTTCCACACTTAACCCTTGCAGGTTCGGCTACCTATCCTTGAAGTTGAGAATTGGAGCTATAAAATCTCACCCAGGAGTGAAAGGCTTTCCCGCTTTACTAGAATTTCTTTAATCTGGAACTAGAAGCAGAGTAAAGTACAGGCGATGAATCAAAGCAGGCTAAGTTTAGTTCAATTGTTATATAAAGCAGCGGGGGTTCGTGCTCTAGCTCTAAGGGTGCTAGACTTTTTCCTTTTGTAGCAAGTATGTATGCATGGCTATTAGACCTAACTCACCCAGCTTTCCGAGAGCTCACCGAACTACTATTTGTTTCATGGTGCATTAGCTTACTCTTGGGTGCTTGTGTTTCATATGTATTTGTTGCAAGAGGTGAGCACACCAGGAAGTTCAATTGAAGAAGCTGTTTCAAGATCATCTGCTGGATTGGATCAAGTTCAGTGAGAAAGTAAGGAGTTGGCTGAAGAATACTTAGTTCTCCGTTGCTTGTCGGCTTGGCCCTTTGACTTGTGTCTGCTTGGTCAATTGAAAACATTCCCACTTCTCTTCTATCGGCACCCACATATATTATCTTATATTATAATTAGATTATCTCACCTCTTTATTGTTCCAGTCCAGAAGAAGCAAGGCCGGTGTAGGTTCATTGACTTCTTTTTGACGAAACCTGGGATTTTTGATAGCAACCCCAAAGTAACTACGCCTTTCTATGATTTTTGAAATAAACCTCTTGAAACCTTGACTTGTCTCCTCTCTTTGCCTAAAAGCCGGTAGCTCCCCCAAACTCAGATAGTTTCATTACCCCCAACTCATATAGTTTCATTATTGAATTCCTTATTGGTATTGGCTCGGTGTTTGCCTGTCTCCCGTGTCCTTGTCGACCTCTTTTCCTTGGTTAAAGATGAGACCTTGCGAGACTTATTATAGAGGCCCGACCCATAGGGAGTTTTGGTTGGAAATGCAGAAAGTAAAGGCTTTGGAGCGAGGTCTACTTCCATTGCAATGAATTCTGTGTTTTCCTAGTAGTAGCACTGGTAGCATCCTTTTGCCCGAGATACCCGCGATTGGCAGGTGATCCATCCTCTAACCTCTACCATAGGTAATGCATTCTTCCTTCCACTTGCTTTATACCCTCGTTCGCCAACAAATATATATTCTGATTTAATAGAGTAGTAACACCTACTTCTATTGAACTAATTGAACTAGTTTACTTCTACCTAGCATACCACACTGGTGAAGTTGGGGGTAAAGGAGTTTCTAGGCAATTCCATTCCTTTCCGTAGTATACAATAGCAGAATTGGAATTGTTGTTCATAGTAGGAATCTCTTAAGGGCCACTAGTGTTCAAAGAATGAAACACATCAGTAATAGTGAGTTTTGTTGATAACACCTCTTTCTTCTTCACCCTTGAAGACCTAGTATCTAATGTGCTATATGCATACCCGATCCTTATCTTACCTATTAAGGATGTAGAAAGACACTTGTAGCCATAAGCCCTATCCCTATCCATACAAGTCAACTTGCCTACCCGAGTCACTGAATGAAACAAGCCAGCAGCACACCAGTCCCTTATTCTTATTAGTTTCAAGAGCAGAGCTTGTAGTTGGCGAGTTTACAACTTATTATTTAGGCGGTAAAGAATTCTCAAGTATTGTTCCAGTCCAGTTGTTGCTCACTTTGGTGATGAAGCTTC
Organism: Musa itinerans; assembly: GCA_001649415.1. NCBI lineage: Eukaryota > Viridiplantae > Streptophyta > Magnoliopsida > Zingiberales > Musaceae > Musa > Musa itinerans. Next base: position 109,190 of record LVTN01000669.1, on the reverse strand, counting down.
TGCCCTGACCCCCTATCGGTTGTAGAAATAATCCACAAGAGTAGACCCTTTCTCCTCTCTTCCTATCCTTTCACAGGACCCTCAGAGATTGATGGATTTTTGGGGAGAGGGTTTTGGGGAGAGAGTCGAGGAGAATAACTGAAATCCCTCAACTGTATGTATCATAACGCGCCCCCTTCCCCTTAGAGGTCCTGTCCTTTTATAGGCGAGAGCAGAGGGTCTACGATAAGATCTCAAAGATTTCCTCTCATCAAGGTTATCTCCTGATGAATCGTTCCGTAAATGGACTCAATCTATTGGCTAAAATATCTAAACGGAATCCAATCAGTTATCTTATCCAATCATTAAAGGGGCCACAATAAACCTAACAAGGTCTACTCGAGAATCAGCAGTGCCTGTTTCATTCTTTGTTCAAGTGTAGCTGAAGTGCTCGTTAAGTCTAAGAAAGCTGTAAACCATGCATGTAGTTGGCGTGAGAGGGTATGCTTGCTTGTTGGTGAAGAATCCTTCTTTTTAGGCTTGAAGACCGGTAGTCCTGCTCTGGTTCTTGTTCTTGTTGTTGGCAAGATAAGAGAGGTATGCCAGGTATGCCTGCTTGGCCCCGAGTTGAATACTATTAGAATGCCAGTTGAAGCCGAGTAGTGGGAATGAATCAGCGGTGTTAGAAGCCAGTTGAAGCCGAGTAGTAGGAATGAATCAGCAGTGTCAGAAGCAAGAGAAAAAGAATAAGTCTTATTTCGGGTGCTGGAGCTGGGTTAATAAAATCATCTAAATCGATTACTGGCCGGGAAGGTAGTTCAATTCAAATACTTGCTTTCCCACTGACCCTTTGTTAGTTACCGGGTTCTATCTTATCATATCTAGCTAAAGAGTCTTTTTCTTCCTGTGCCTACCTATAACTACTTACCCTAGCAACCAAATCTTCTCTTGCTCCCGTGTTAGCTCACTTAGTCTTTATGAACTCAACTCAACAGTACTAGATGATGCCTTTATTGAATCAAAGGATTGATCCGCGTGTAAGGATGGTTTCATTGAAGAAAAAGCCATAACTTTATTGGTTGCTTACGTAGCTTAGGGTAGTCAACATCCTCATTTTCAGTTGCAAGAGTGGAGTGAATAGTACTAATTGAGTGTGCACCTCGTATGTCAATTATGACTTAAGAGTTTAGAGCATTAGGAAGGACTTACAGAAATCAAGTTTTGGGGGGGCTTGTTTCATTATTAGGTCAACCAGCCCGGGTGTCAGCCTCAGGGAAAGTCGTTTCATTCTGTGTTTACTACCCCAACAAACAAGTAATATAAGTAAGTAGGAGTGGGTTGGCAAGGGAGAGAATAAAGAGGTGTTGACTTCGGGTCAGGTGATAAGGTAAGATCATCAGCCACCCTTTCAATAGGAATCTGCTTCAACTTACTATATGGGCCTCTCTACTTGAAGTACAGAATTGCAACGAGCCAAGTAACTACGTAAGTGTAGCGACAGTGTTGTTTCCCGGGGTTGATGAAAAAGATCATTGAAATCAGGCCTTACAGTAGGGAAAACTGGGGTACTATGTTTTTTCCCGGGGTTGATGAAAAAGATCATTGAAATCAGGCTTTACAGTAGGGAAAACTGGGGTGCTATGTTTTTTCCCGGGGTTGATGAAACTTTTCATGAAATTAGGGTCATCTAGTAGGGAAAACTGGGGTGCTACCAGCCAAGTAACTACTAACGTTACGCGGCAGTGTTGTTTCATGGGTTTCGTCAAATTGGAAGTCCTTTTTTACCTCGCCAGGAGGGAAAATGCCAATGCTATTAAAAAACCCGTGTTTCGGGAAAAAGATCATGCAAATCAGGTGATCTATTAGCTGAAATTGCTTGGCTATTAAAAAACCCATGTTTCTTCCACTTTTCTTTGTTTTTGGATCGATCTAGTAGTGACTTTGGGGTTGCTATGTTTTTTCCCGTGTTTCATCCACTTTTCTTTGTTTTTGAGTCATCTAGTAGTGACTTTTGGTTCTTTGGTTTTGATAGCCGATCCACTATTTCATGTCTCTAATCGAGCTTATAACTCATTGAAAGCCTATAAGGAGTCTAAGAAGGAAAGTGGGTATTGGCAGTGGAAGAGACAAACAAACAAGCAAGGTTGGAAGGAACAAGTATTAGAATGGAAAGCATGAGTCACAGTTTCGAGGCAAGGCGGGGTGGGCTAATTGGCAAGTAAGTCTGGATCTGAATCAAGGAGTCTTAGAATCAAAACAAGTAAGGGCAGCTTTTAGGTCAGTAGTGGATTCCCATGCTCGATGAAAAGGAAAGTCTGAGTTCCCAGCTTAATGCTCATTATTCCGGTAGCTAACTCAATCTGATAGTTAGTATTTCAAGCCTTCATTTCTAGTTCTATTATTATGAGTATGCATTTTCGTCTTGCCATTTTTTTGTTTATCTTGTTGGCAGTGGTTCTATCCTTGATTAGTGGACCGAGTTGGATGTCCCTATTGTAGTTTAGGTTGAAAGAAGTACTTGTTGGATTCTTCCATTAGTTGTATATTTCCTAGTTATAAGGTAAAGTATGGGAAGCACTAGTTCGATCCTATTATCTAATAGTTTAGATAGTGAGATAGAGCAATGGGAGACTTTAAGCAAGGCGGGGCAGACCAATGGCCATGGTATTGAGAACGAAGTGGGGGCAGTATTGAGTGTTGGAATTAAACTTGTTCAAGTATCATAAAGAGGTTCATTTCATCAAAAGAAGTTCATTGCATCAAGAGGGAGATTTATTACATCAACAAGAAAAAATGGATTAAAAGTTTATAGAAGGATAAGTCAAATTGGTTATTGGTTCTTGAAATGGTTTCTTGAAAAAGAATGATTCATCTTAAATACAATTAATATAATGTATCTTTGGGGACTATATAAACCTCATATGTTGGGTCATGAGTGTAAGAGAGTTTCTGAAATTATAAAGTGTTTTCTTGAGAGAAATATAGAAGATTGAAACTTGTCCTACTCTCCTCTGTTTGAAATCTCTATCCCCTCTTCCTATCAAGATCAACATTTGGTATCAGAGCATAGGTTAAGCCATGACCTCTTCCTCAAGTGTCATCCAACTCCAGATCCCCAGATTGACAAAAGAATACTATGACATATGGTGCATCCAAATGAAGGTTCTTCTAAGCTCCCAAGATGTATGGGAGTTTGTAGAAGATGGATTTGCTGAACCAAGTCCAGCAGAAGAAGGAGCAATGAATGCAGAAGGAAGAAGGAGAAAAGGCTTTGTTCACAATCTACAAAGGGCTTGATGATACATTGTTCGAGATCATCGCTCCAGCAAATACTTCAAAGGAGGCTTGGGAAATGCTTCAAAAAGCATTCGGTGGTGTTGATAAGGTAAAGAAATTTCGTCTACAAGTTTTACGAGCCGAGTTTGAAAAATTACAACAAGGTACTTCTGAAACTATTTCTGATTACTTCTCAAAAATCATTTCTATTGTTCATCAAATGAGATGAAATGGTGAACAAGTAAATGATCAGAGAGTAATAGAAAAAATATTGAGATCTCTAGATCCGAAATTTGATTTTATTACTGTTGCGATTGAAGAATCTAAAGATTTGGAAAAAATGTCTTTAGAAGAACTTATGGGTTCCCTTCAAGTTTATGAACAAAGGATTACAAAAAGAGGAGAAGATAAAACTATGGAGCAAGCACTACAAGCTAAGTTTGCTCTTGAAAATAAAAGAGAATCAAATTCTCAAAGAGGAAGAGGACAAGGACAAAGAGGAAGAGGAGGTAGAAATCAGACCAATCAAGAATCTCTAAATAATGAAGAGGCTAGAGAAAATTCTAGCCAAAGAGGCCGAGGTTATGATCGAGGACGAGGCCGAGGTTATGATCGAGGACGTGGCCGAGGCCGTGGACGTGGCAGAAACTCTAAAAGGTCTGAAATA